>RJWJ010049109.1:0-10361 GCA_004363605.1 Indri indri | reverse complement strand
GGGCTGGGGGCGGATGGCCTGTGACTCCTGCGGAAGGTGGGGCAACTATTGCGCTCACACTGTGCCATGCACAATGCTGCATTGTTCATTTCATTGATCCACGCACATCTCCAGAGGAGGCAGTACCATCCCTATTTTAAACAGGCTGAATAGGACAGCCAAAGAAGGTAACTCATTCAAGTAAGTAGGAGCAAAGACAAGATGGGCATCCTAGTCTGTTACAGAGATTATTGAGCCCCAGACCTTTCCAAGGTCTGGACACTGTTGTCATCGTCCTCACCATTGACCTTACCATTCCGGAAGGCATACCGGGTTCCAGGTAAGGCCAGGTGCGGCCAGGTGCTTTACACATATTTCATTTATCCCATAACTTCCAGAGGGAGGTCTCACTCTCTCCATCTTACATGAATAGGTCTGAATGTCAGAAACTTAAGTAACTTAAAAAATTATACAGATTTGCACCTGGGTGGGGTTTTTATCACTGGGCTTTGCCCACCTCCTGCCCCAGTCTGCTTAGCTCTAAATCCTATGTTCCCAGCTGGTAAATGGTGCTGTCTGACATCAAGTGGCTGCACTCTGCTCCCCTCCCAGTTACTTCCTGTTCCTTCTCTTCTGACAAATTTGTAATAAACTAAATATATAGATATTATTGCTCAGCTGCACACTAGAGTCATTTCGCCTGCTTCCCTCAGGAATTCTGGAATTTCACAGATGAACACTAGGGGTTACTTTGCATCATGGCACTAGATCTATGTGAAAGACAGAGGGAGCCCGGCCATGGGAGTTCTTCACTCTAAGTCACAAGACAAGGAGACTTTCATTCCTTTTCCTGTGGCACTGTCCTCTCAGCCCTGGGGGAGAGGATGGGGAGGTTGTGGTTAAACTTGAGTTGACAAGGTCATCGGAGATGGAGGATTCAAGGACCTGGGAGGTCAGTGTGTTGGGTGGAGTTTCCTTGTGGACACAGACATCACTGTATCCAGGGCAGCACTTGGGATGTAGAGAAAGATTGCAGATGTTGGGCCCAATCTTCAGAGAATGGGAGATGATAAAAGAACACATGAAAGGGGATGCAGAGGGATATGGAATTGCATGGATCTCAAAGGTGTGCCCCCTTTCCCCAGGATGAGGCTGATCAGTGTTTCTTCATGTAACCAGTATTTAGTGTGTAAAGAAGACTCATCGTATAAAGAAATCCCAAGTACTGTCCTAGAAGATACCGTAAGGAAAGAAGAAGGAAAAACATGCTGCCCTTGAGAGCCGGGAGGGATGTATGTCCTAGAGAGAGGCCAGAAGGTGAAAGGAGAATCTAGTGAGGAATTCAGGGTTGTAGGGTGACCTGTAGGGTGGAAGATGAGTCATCAGCGGATAATACGGCAGACAGGCTTCCATGTTAGGGCAAAGAACAAGGCAAAGAGGGATGTGTGACATGAGGCATTTATCTGGACACAAAACCGTAATCACCAGTCCCTAAGTGGAAGGGAAGCTCTCAGATGTCTCTGGAGTTAGTTGTGGCCAAAGGTTCTGTCCTGTTAATCAGGAGTTTCTTGCTTTTCTGGAATGAGTCAGATGTGGTGTCATTTTGTGGTCTATTCCCTCTACGTGAATGTAGCTCAGAGAGTCACCAGGATTGGAATCCCAGGGCGCCCGGATGGGGGTGTGAGCCAAAGACTTTTTTGGTTACATCCCAGACCCGTGATTCTCCCTCAGCCTGGTGCCACCAGTGAAGAGCTGCTGGTGTCACATCCATGGAGTCTCACATTTCTATGGAGGGGGGAGGCGATTTTAAAATATTCTCTCTAAGAGTTTTCTATGCTAGACTTTACAGGTTTTAAAAATCTTATTTGTACCTAAAAAATAACTGCCAAAAAACTGCACCTATGTTCAAAAGGGGCTTGGCAAAGCTATTTTTCAAAGGTGGGAAGGAATGTTATGAAGATTCCGAAGTTCTTAAAATATTGATACACCGTCTTCTAGTCACTTCCAACAGTCAAATAGAGAAGGACTACTTTAGAGACTGTTAGTCTCAGTAAATGGTCCTTATTCAGACAGAAAAAATAGCTACCTCAGTTCTTAAAAGTTTCTTTTGTCTTCTTTCAGCTGAGCAAACGTGACTACACAGCCCCCCCGAGTTTCCAGGGAGCTCTCCCCCAAGTGCCGCACACGAATGTGTTCTCCAGGTGCGAACAGTGTGTGTAGGGAAGGACACCACTGCTTCTAGCTGTCAAAAGCAAAGCAGTGAGGAAAGGATTTAACCCCTCAAATCCTATTTGTTTTTGCCAAATTGTTGAAGAAAATCTCAAGGAAATATGGGTTTTTATTCTCCTGATTTACAGAGATGGAATTCATTACACTTTAAAAATTTTTAACCAAGATGTGGCTGAGATCAGTGTGAGAGTGCTGAAATCTTATCTAACCGACATCTCCAATAGAGGCAATAAAGTGTTTTCTTTTTGAAGAAAGGAGTTCTATAAATATTAGATATCAATTAACTATTTGGTGGCACAGGATCTGAAGCTCTGTGTCTCCAATCATTGCTGAGGGATCTTAACTGACTCACACGCCTTCTGGTAACTTCCAGAGCTCCCATGGGCACTCACGGAGATTTCACCTAAAATAAACAGACCCAGGGGCACACATTCACACATACACACACAGAGCACCCTTTGCTACTTACAGCATAAGAATCTAAGAATATTATACACTGATAAAGTGAGCATCATTTATATTTCAGAATGTTGAATTATATGGCCATGAAAGGACTAGAATCTCTATCAGGGTTTCTTTCATTATAAGAAAGAAAGACCAAACTAAGTAATTTTAAAGCAAGAGGAAGATAACAACAATGGTAACTGCTATTCTTTATCGCTCATCTGTTACATGACGGCAGTGCCTGCCGCGTGCATTCATTTGATCCTTGCAACAATCCCATGAGGCGGGCATTGTTAAACCCATTTTAGAGATGAAGCAGCTGAGGCATGATCAGATTAATAACTTGACTGAGCTCACACAGCTTGTCAGAGGCAAAGCCAGCATCTGAGTCCCAGTGGTCCAAGTGTCTCAGAATCTCACAGGAATTAAAAGACGTGAAAGAAACTGCAACCAAAGATCCATGATAATTGAGTGGGACAAAGACTATTCTTTTCTTATTTCTACATAGATTTTACTGCTTATCCTTTTGCCACAGGATACAATGCTTGCCTCAACTCCCAAGGCCACGTATGTTTTTATAATTTTGTAATGGGTTGAATGATGTTCCTCCAAATCCATGTCCACCTGTATCTGTGAATGTGACCTTATTTATGGATAGGGTCTATGAGGATGTAAAGGAGTCAAAATGAGGTCATACTGGATTGGGATGGGCCCTAACCCAATGCTTGAAGTCCTAAAAGAAGAGGGAGATTTGGACACAG
Source organism: Indri indri (assembly GCA_004363605.1). Classification (NCBI taxonomy): domain Eukaryota; kingdom Metazoa; phylum Chordata; class Mammalia; order Primates; family Indriidae; genus Indri; species Indri indri. The sequence continues at coordinate 6,948 of RJWJ010049109.1, read as the reverse complement.
ACATGCAGAGAGAAGGTATTCATGAGAAGATGGAAACAGAGATTTGAGTTATGCTGCCACAAGCCAACGATGGCAAAAATTGCTAGTGACCGGCAGAAGCTAGAAAAGTCAAGGGAGGATTATTTTACAGAGCCTTTGGTAGGGGGAAATATGACCCTTCTGATACTTCGATTTTGGACTTTCGGCCTCTATAATTTGAGAGAATAAATTTCTGTGGTCGGTTTTAAGCCACCTGGTTTACAGCAGCCCTAAGAAACTAATACAGATGTTAACAGGATTCAGTTTAGAAAACAGATTACTTGAGGTAGGCTAGTGATGGCTCCCAAAAATATGTCTATATCCTAATACCCAGAATCTGTGAATATTATCTCATCTGGAGAGAGGATCTTTGCAGATGTAATTAAATTAAAAATCTCCAGATTAGGAGATCATCCTGGATTACAGGGGTGGGCCCTAAGTGCCATCACAAGTGTCTGTGTAAGACAGAGGCAGAGAGAGATTTGGCCCCCACACAAAGGAGAAGGTGATGTGTAGACAGAGGCAGAGATTGCAAGGATGTGGCCACAAGCCAAGGGATGCTGAAAGTTGCAGAAACTGGAAGAGGCAAGGAATTGATTCTCTCCCAGGGCCTATCGAGGATGCACAGCCTTCCCAATACCTTGATTTTTGACATCTGATTTTTGACATCGAGAACTATAAGTAAATAAATTTTGTTTTAAGCCACCAAGTTCGTAGTAATTTTTTACAACAGCCAAAAAATACTAATACACTACTCCAGGCGTTTCAAGCAGAAAGGTATTCAATACAAAAAATAGGTGCTCAGAAAATCATTGGGAAAACCTTATCTGCAGATGGGAGAGGACTGCCACTAGGTCATTCAGAGGTCGGGACACTGCAGGGGACTGTTGCTTGAGTCAACAGTTCCCTCAATCCTGGAGCTGGTGATTAGGTAGCGGAACATGGAGTCTGACTGCTGCGATGTTAGCCACCACCACTACAAAGGGGTGGGGACAATTAGAAAGGTCTTGCAGGGAAAAAGGACATCCAAGTGGGAGGAAAATAGATGAACAATGCAATAAACAATATCCAGCACCATACAAGGGATAATATTTTAAATATTCCACAACTAGCAGTTACAGGCACCACAGTCAGAATGGGCACTAGTGCTAAGCAAATGGTATGTACACAGTGATGCATAGCAGCTAAATATTAGCTCTCAACGCAAAACAGATTATGATTTTTCTAGTTCATTATTTTGAGAAAGGCCATAAAACTTTTGGATTAGCTTCTTGGTGGGCCTACCCACTGGTTAGGTGTTGACCAATTCCATGCTGGTTGGAGTAGGCAGTAAATAGTAGAGTCCATGTTTGTGAGAAATTCTTCTAAAAGATGGTAAGTATGGTGCAAGTTTCTCAAATATTTACCATCTCACATTAGTTCTAAGATGCAGTCAATTGTAAGACATATCATTACTTTATGCACCACTGAGAAAGAAAATAAATGCTGGCAATTTAACTATGACATGATATTTATTATAATATGCATTCCAAATGGAGAAATGATAAAGTGTGGAAAGGTGCTTGTCACAGAAGCAATGAACTATGGCAACTCAGAAGGTAGCGTGGAATGACCTGTCACAAGACTCACTGTTTGTGGGCACATTTTTACTAGAACTTTTGGCAATGGAAAAATCAAATAAAACATAGAACCATATTATTTCATTTTTATTTTCTTGTAATTTCTATTTTCTATGATTATAAATGTACGCGCTCATGGTAGAAAATGCAGAAAAGTTCAAAGAAGCAATCAAAACCATGCATATGGGCACATGGGCCCCATGGAAACTCATGTTTATGAAAGCAAGAGATGGGGAAATGCATATAATTCTCATCAAACTCACTTCCTCTCTACCATCTCAAGGAGAGTTTTTTTTTTTTTTTTAAATTATATAACATGAAGAATGTTGCTGCTTTTGGTTTTGCTTAATAAATTCATCTTGACTCCTATGGTACTGTATAATGTAGGTCATTCTTCAGGTTATTTTCATTTTAATGAATTGCTAAGTTTATAACACATTTATACTATACATGAATAAATGGAATTTGACTTCACTGTCCTTCCTGAAAATATTTTCAAACTTGGCATAGGCACTTTTTGCTAGAATTATTTCTACGTACTACATGATTTCCCTTATCTCTGCCTAGCCATGCTAGAGCTTTAAAAAAGTAATCTATTAGTGAAATAATGTATAAAAATTCTGGTTCAATGTCTATTGCAAGGGACATGCTCAGAAAATGCTAGTTAGCATTCACATTATTAACAAAAATGTAGGATTTAAATTTAGTAGCACTTCTGCAAATGGGTGATACAGAAATAAATAAGACAGACCTGACTCAACTTACCATTTATTAGCTGCAGAAATTTGCACAAGGAACTACAATTTTATAAGCCTCAGCTTTCTTATATATAAAGAAAGGATAACAATTTTTTTATCAATCTCAAAGAGTTGTTGTATTAACTGAATGAAATATGGGGAAATGCCTAGAACAGTCCTTAGCACAGTTGGCACTCAAACATCAGGTTCCTTCCTTTCCTTATTTACCCATTTCCTTCTCTTTGGCAGAGGTGCCTCTTAAGTCCTATAGAAAATGGAATAACTTGTTTCTAAGCACCATAAGAGTTCAAACTTGATCATTGCTATAGATACAATAATGAGTATAATGTCCAGGACAAAATAGAGAGTATGAAGGAATGAAGGAATGAATGACTCACATGCTTATTACCTTTACTCCAAGGCTGTGTCATAAAAATAGACAGAAGATGAAGACAGTCACAGTGATGGGCCTAGATGTACTAATTATATATTGCTTCATGGCAAATTACCCCCAAACTTAAGGATTTAAACAAGAAACATTTGTTATTACATTGCTTCTATGGGTCAGTAACTTAGGTGTGGCATAGCTGGATGTCATTGGTTCAGTGTTTTCCATGAGGTGGCAGGCAAGCTGTTGGCTGAGCTGTGGTCTCGTCTGAAGGCTGTCATGTGGCAGAGAGTGTCCAATTTTGAGCTCACTCAAGTGGCTGCTGACAGGCCTCAGTCTGTTACCGTGAGAAACCATGAGAGGCTGCCTCACGGCATGGCAGATGGCTTTCCCCAGGTGAGTGATCCAAGGGAGAGCAAGAACAAACTGAGTGACTTAAAAACCACAGAAGTTTATTCTTTCACAGTTATGGAAGCTAGAATTCTAAAAACAAGGTGTTGACAGGCCATGTTCCCTCTGAAGTTTCTAGAAAAGAATCCCTCCTTTCTTCTTCTAGCTACTGTTGGTTGCTGGCAATTCTTGGCATTCCTTGGCTTGTAGATGCATCTCTCCAATCTCTTCCTCCATCTTTACATAGCATTTCTCTATGTCCAAATTTTCCTCTACTTATAAGGACATGCTGGTCATTGGATTAGGCCCGCCCTAATTCAGTATGACCTGATCTTAACTTGATTCCATCTACAAAGACCCTATTTCTGAATCACGACAGACTCACAGTTTCCAGGGCTTAGGACTTCAACAAATGTTTTTCGAGGGGGCATAAATCAACCCATCACAGGGGGTGAGAAGGATGATTTGGCACAAAAACTTCCTAAGTTCTTCCAAAATTACCTACAGTTGCTCACTTTTGGGCAAGAACTTCTCTGGTAATCAATGCTATTCTTTTTTCTTTGTGAGTTTACCTCCTGTAAAGGAGAATAAAGGAGAAGCAAAGGTGACATCAATAGATAATGCAGTGGATTCAACTAGAAGTGAAATTCTTATGCAGGGTTGCTCCCCCTAGTTTGTCAGTCACAGTGAACTGAAAACAGGCTCCTAGGTCTCTCCTTCTTCATTTGGATCCGCAGAGCTCAACCAACCGATTGCTAACACACTCTATCTCAATTCTTGCTTGGTTATAAAATAATATAGATGCTCATAGATCTTCATTAAGAGAAAGCAAACAGAGAAAAATCATTGTACACATGAGAATATACAGCCATTCAAACGAGGGGAATATTCTGAAGATTCAAAGTAAATAATTCCCTGAAATAGATTTACTCTAAAAAAAAAATTTAATAATTGATGATTAGTCCTCCCACCAAGAAAATTGAAGAAACATTCATTCTGAGGGTAAAAATCTGAGATCAGAGAAGTAGGTGAAACTAAAAAAAATAATAATAAATTCTGTACTAAAAGTATTATGCGATTACTTCTTCTAAGACAAATTTTGAGAATTTAAAGCGTATAAAGGAATTTAAGGAAAGAGAGGGACAGAGAAAGAGAGAGAAAAAATGAGAGAATAGATGAGACACACAGGTCCTGATAATACAGTTGAAAATTTAATAGAACTGTCAAATTAATGGGAGAAAACTTTTCCCTATAATGTATAGAGTACAAGGGCTCACAAAGTACCAATTAACATGAATAAAATGGTAACAATTTCCAACCTGAGAATTTTTTAATTTTAAGACAAAAAAATTGATAAAAGAAATTTAAAAAAAATCCCTGATTATCCAAATATGATTGAAAAGGCTGGCCTAAAATTCACTTTCTGCTGGTACTATAAAGTGTGCATACCATTTTGAATTGATCTATCTATTTCAGTGCAGGATTGACAAGTTGTTATTCATGTGAAAATAAAATAGATAAGTAGAAAAGTAGTCTTTCCTGTTGGAAGGTGCAATAAAGTATACCGTCAATGAGCACTTCCTGGAAAAAAATGTATATCACAGACACCTGAAGTAATTATCAACTAATTAAAGAATGGGGAAATACAGTAGGGAAAAGTAGGAACAAAAGAAGCCAGTTAAATAAATAGTAAATTATAAATATCTGAAATATTCGTTGTTAGAAAATTGTGCAAATACAAAAAACATTTTTGAATGGGAATATCATAATTTAATATCAGTAATAATGCCATTTATTAAAGGTTTACTATGGGTTAAAATTTTTAATCACACAGTATCATATAATAATTTGGGCTTAAAATTCAAGATGATAGTGAGGAAACAAGAGAACTGTCAGAAGAGGTAGAGGAATGGGAGAAAATGGCATGCTAAATTTCTCTGTACAGTTATGGTGAAGACAATAGTATTGATTCCTTCCTTGTTATTGTCAATTAGGGAAAAATAGAAACAATTACATATACATACACTATGTAATAGTAATAAGCAAAAACAATTTGATACATATATTCCAAATCAGTATATAAGAAAATTGAGCCAGGAATAAACAATTCTGAAGAGACAAAAACTGAAAAAGAACCATTTATTGGGGGCCACATTCTTCAGAGGTGTCCATCTCTTTTCAAAACTGCCCCAGAGCCACCAGCCCAGAAGCAACCAGAAGCCATAGTACTCCTTCTCTTTCCCCCCAGAGGTACCTGGTTATTATTAAGATGTTTCATGGTAAGATTTCTCTGTCATTTATACCTCTGGTCCAGGTCAGTGCCCCCAGTAGTAAAAGGGTAATTTTCATTAAGTCAGATTAATCTTGAGCATGGCTATAAACATGACCTTTGGCCAGGTAACCTGTCGGAATGGGAAGAAAATATTGAGCTCTATTAAGCAATTTAAAAAATCCATTCCTAAAACCCCCAGCAGTGCAACATCAAGGAATCAAGTGAATGGAATCCAATGGCCGTAAACCAGTTAGCATATATTATACAGAATTTTAAGTAGTGAAAGAATCTATTCCTTGACAGAATTACATTTAAACCATCTCTAAATAACTGAGAACCCTAACCCATGTTGGAGATTTTTGCAACACTCCAGTGTCCAGAAACTTTCATGTTAAAGATTCCAAAATGTTTTTGCTTTATCTTAAAAGTTAGTACTTTATTGCCAGGGGAAGTGAATAATGTCTAGCTGTTTTCTTTAAAATTAAACATCATCTCTAAATGAAATTTGGTTATTATTTTTATGTTTTAATCACTGGTGGGATGGAGTCTTAGAGCTATACTTGCTTGGTTTAAGATTTATGGATAATAGTACATTCTTCAGGATGAGTAGAAAATGTTTTGGAGAATTAATCTTCCATGTTGATATTATGTCTCTCTCTCTTTTTAACTGCTGGTCTATTATATCCTGTCTTCATCAGCCTCTGAGGATAATTCTAGATGGCTATTTGAATAGGAGAGACGAGGTGGAGAGATGAGTCCATGGAAACACAGAGGTGTGTGGAATTGGCAAGCTGAGCTGAGAAGCCCGTACTTTTTCACTGGACTCAGATGACATCTATTATTTCTGGCCTTGTAATGAACTGAGCACTGAGAGCCCCCTCAGATCTGAAATAGGAACTCTGGGAGCCCCAACAAGGAGAGAGCTTTGAAATAAGAAGAGATGAGTATTACAACTGCTTGTGAAAATTGTTTAAAGTAGTCAGAATCCCAAGATACCACATAAATTGTAGTAAAATAAAACCCAAGTAGCAATTTACGAATATTGTGGGAAAGCTAAGATCCACCTACAGGAAACCTGCATAGGAGAGAACAAACCAAGGTAAAGAAAAGGGAGGATTTCAAGGGGTCAGAGCCATTTAGACTTCCAGAAATAATTGCAAAATCAGGTTAGGGAATTCTAAAGGTAAAAGTTCTCTTTGGGGACCAGGAAGTCATCACCTTTGTTACCCAAGACGGTACCCACCATGACATAATTCCTTTTGAATCTCCACACTTAGTATGGCATCTCACACAGAGTGAGTGCTCAATACTGTTTAGAAATGAATCCAAGAGCAAGTTTTCTGCAGTGTGGAGGGTGGTGCTGCCTGGGACAGAGAAGATTACGTGAAGATCTCTTCTTAGCGATGCACCGATTAGTGTCTCACCACCTTGCCAAATTGCCAACCAGAACCAGAGCAGACAAAGTCAGTTAGGTTTACCACGCATATCATAAAATTTTCTATACCATGGAAAGGTACCGAAGAA
>RJWJ010049108.1:0-10342 GCA_004363605.1 Indri indri | reverse complement strand
CAGCTCCAGGCACAGATGTGACCCAGATGAGGGGAACAGAACCAAAGTGGTCCGCGGGGGCAGGAGAAGATTCCAGAAGTGAGGCCTGGCCAGGAGGGGATGGTGGAAATGGCTGCAGGACAGAGCTCCGTGGCCTCCTGAGGCCCTGGGGGTGACGCTCCACGTTTAGTGACCAGGGCGGCTGCCCTGTGTCCTTTCCACACCAGATGCCCAATGTCACGGAATGTCAGAGCAAAAAGGGACCCTAGAGACAGAGACAGCTTTCCCATTCTATCATGGGGAAACTGAGTCCCAGGAAGAGGCCGGGAGTGCTGCAGAGGTCGGAGTGGCCCCTGGCTGGTGTCGTGCCCATTTATTCTCCTGCCCGGCCAGGCGGGGAGTGCCGTCTAGAGGTCCTGGGTGCCGGCGTGCCAGGCAGGCTGGGCCCCTGGCTGCCTCCTGGGCGTCGGAAGAGGGGCGGGGTGGCCGCCAGGAGCGAAACAGCTCTGGGGGCCTCAGGCCGTCCCCTGCCAGGAGAAGCCCCAGGCTTGCGGCTTCAGAAAGGAAAGGAAGTGGGGGAGGGGGTGGCCTTCGGGATCGAAAAGCCCCAAGGTCAGCTGCCATGGAGGGCAGCCCTGGGCTTGAGTCCCCCAAACCTGGTGCCAGCCGGGAAGACGGGACCTTGCCTGCTGCCCGCTGAGCCGCGATGTTCCCACCTGAACAGCAACGACACTCGCAGAAGACAGACGGGACTTTTCATTCCTGGGGGGGACGAGACGGCGCCAAGGCCACTCTGCAACCGCAGAACGACCTGACTCCCCTCTCCCAGCTGGCGTTAGTACCTGCTGCCCCTTTGCCGGTGGCAGCTCTGGCTTTGCCTCAATTTTCTGGCCTCCTAGGAAAAAATGGAGACAGCTCGTCAACAAATGGCCCTTGCCTCAGGACAGCGTCCAGCCCAGGGTGGCACCCACTTCCTCGAAGCCTCCTAGGGACCACGCAGCACCAGCCCCGGTCCTGTCGAGAGCGTGTCGGCTGCCCGGCCCCCGGCCGCGTGCCCCTCACTGCAGGCGGCAGCACAGACCACCCCGGGTGTCTCCAGGCCCCCCACCCCGTGGCTGAAGCAGGGGTCTACACCCGCTGCACACGAGAATCACCAGGGGAGCTTTTGGCACAGCGCTGACGCTCTGGCTTTGCCCCAGGCTGTGCCGACGGACCTCTGGCACTGTGTCTCGGAAAGCTGCCCTGGAGCTCTGGTGCGCAGCCAGGGTCAGGAACTGCTGCTCTAGAAAAAGAGAGAGAACCTGCCTCCTATAGTTTACTGGCCTCCAGTTTCCCTAAAGAACCCTCCAGCCCTGGCTGTGGTCCCAGCCGGCCTCGCTCCCTGGTCCTCCCCGCGCAGGGAGGACGCCCTCAAAGCTGACCCGGCGGGGCGGCCAGTGCCCGGAGCCACGTCGCTGGGGCACGGGTGGAGGGCATTGGAGGTGCACAGTCATGGGCAGCGTGGTCGCTTCTGCAGGTTGCGTGAGTTGTGCTGAGTCACGTAGATTTATTCAGGTCAAAGCCAAGGGCTCCTCTGACTGAGGATGGGAGTTGTAGGAGAAAGATTTTGACCCTGTAGAAGGAACTTTCTAGCAACTTTTTGTCCCTCAAAGATGGGTTCTCACTGTGTTGCCCAGGCTGGAGCGCAGTGGCTGTTCATGGACTCGGTCACAGTACCGCAGCCTCGACCTGGGCTCAAGCCATCCTCCCACCTCAGCCTCCCTGGAGCTGGACTCCAGGTGTGTGCCGCCACACCTGGCTGTTTCTAGCAATTTGAGGTCAACAGGACAGTGGGCCACCTCTGGCCCTGCGCATGCCTGACTAAGGCACGCTTGCCGTGGCGTTGGCAGAGTGGCTCTTGGGCCGGGCATTTTCCGGAGAGGAGAGTGGCTTTTCAGAGGACCCACGTGGTCTGCACCAGTTCACAGAGGGAGAAGGGCAGTGCGGGCCTGTGTCCTGCGTGTTTGGGGGTCCCAGTCCCCTTCCCCGTAGACACTGGGACACAAGCTCTGCTTGGGTGTGTTCAGCTCAGGGTCCACACTCAGCTCAAACCATCTAGGTGTGTGGGACGCAGCCCTGAGCACCAGCGTGGGGGCCCCGGCGCCCTGCAGGTGAGGGCAGGTGCAGAGGTGTCCACCAGGCGGAGCCAGCAGCAGAGTCTGGGTGGCATGTTCTGTGCTCAAGCCACACAAGCTGCTGGCCCAGTGGTGGGGCGAGGGGGTCAGGTGTCACTCACCTGCTGACAGGTGGCTCTGAGGGACTTGGAATGGTTTGCACCATGGAGAGGCAGGTAAACTCCCTGTTGGATCTGGGTGCTCCTGGCCGGTGGCCGACAGGTGTCTCATTTCTCTTCTGTGTTCTCTCGGGTCTGACCCCCTGCAAAGTGCGGAGGCAGCTCACAAGAAAGCCACCTTCACTTCCGATACAGATCCAAGGTCAGGGGCCCCCAAGGTGCCCTCAGGTTCAATAACTTTTACAGGAAGGACCCACAGACTCGATGTTGACAGCTGCCACACTGACAGTCACCGTTTATTACAGGACAAAGATTAAAGCCAGCCGAGGGGAGAGACGCCCAGGACAGAGTCCAGGAGGAGTTTCCCCTTGTCCCTCTCTGTGGAGTCGTGGACGGTGTTAGTTCCTCACGACAACAATGTGTGACAACACACACGGGTATTGCCAACCAGGGAAGCTGCCCCGAGCCTCGGTGTCCAGAGCCTTGCTTGGGGCTCAGTCACGTGGACGTGGCTGACACCCACGTGGCTGGCTTGGCCCCGGCCCCTCCAGAGGCCGAGCTGAGGCTGCACGGTCCCAGCCCCGACACAGATCTCAGGTTAGCGTTAGCGTGGGCCATCCGTGTGGCCAGGGCCCCAGGTAAACAAGTCCTCTCATCAGGCAGGACGTTCCAAGGGCTCAGAGGTGACCTCCCAGGAGCCAAGGGCAAAGGTCGGACCTTTCCTTGGGCACTGTTAATCCTTTGCTGCCCACCAGCACTTGGGAGTTGGGAAACGTTCATTCAGTTCTGGAGCTGATAGTGTAGCAGGTTTGCCGTTGTTGTTTTAAAGACAGAATCTCTGTCGGTGTGTTGTCCAGGCTGGACTCGAACTCCCGGGCTCAAGCGATCCTCCAGCCTCAGCCTCCCCAGTAGCTGGGACTATAGACATGGGCCACCAGATAGCAGCTTTTTGATCCACAGGGAAGGACTGGTGATTTCCTCCCAGCGCTGTGCTGGCCACAGCTTCCACCAGGCAGGAGACTGGTCAGCTATAGGTCCGTGGGCCAAGGTGGAATTTAGCTGTGAACTTCAGGGAGACCACGAGAAAGCGTTTGCATTTCCTCATATTTGAACTAGGACATAGAGCTGCTTTTGCTCCCTACTTTACAAGGAGACGTCTAAAAAGAAACCCTCAGCCCTGAAGACCACGTGGCTGGTATCTCAGCAGCGGGCGCCAGGGGACAGGAAGGGCCGACGTTTCCCACCGTGCCGTGGACCAGCCTCTGGGAGGACCCTGAGGCCACCTTCTGGGGCAGCCAGGACAGAGAACACATTTTCCTTCTCAAGACACTAGATCAAAACGGACAGGCTTTGGGGGCCTGGAAACCCTCAAATATCAGCATGCGTTTTAGGCCACAAAGCATAGCGCTGATTACAAGCAAGTGTACACAGGGCTTACTTTAAACTGCTCGAGAAGACAAACTCCTCGGGGACTTCAAAAGAAGCAGCTCTCGGCATACCTACTGCCATCGATTCTTAACAGGAAATCTTTCTTGTCTGTTTATTAAAACTGACCACCAGAAGGATCTTGGGGAGGGAAGGCTGGCTTTGTGCTGTTGGGTACATCCAGAAAGGATAACGTGTGTTTTTGAAGTGCTTTGCCTGTGGAAAGCTCTCGGTAAACGGTTCTTGGAATCTGCGAGACAACAGACTGTCTCCCTCCCTGTAGCCCAAATCAGAGAGGTATGGACCAGAAGCCCCTCTGGAGAGACCAGGTCAAGTTCCGCCTTCTCAGATCGTGTTTTGCTGCTACCGTGACACACAGGAGACGTTTCTCCCGGCTGGGGACTGCACCGTCTCGGATGTTGCGACCCAAAGCATCTCGAGTGACTTTGGGCTTTTCCAGAGCTCAGATGTGCAGGAGGCCCGATGGGGTTTGGTGACAGGTCACAAATACAGCTGTGCGGGGCTCCAGAGTTGCCCTGGGAATTAGGACTCGATTCCACAGGACTAGGCGGGGCCTGAGAATCTCCATGTCCACAGGCTCCTGGGGGTACTGCGGTTTCTGGGCTCAGCCACTTTCAGATTAGCAAGACCCTCGCCCTGGGCTGCCCAGTGGAGATAAAATGCCAGCCAGATATACAATTTTAATTTATAATTAAGCCAGATTTTAAAAGTAAAAAGAAACAGGTGGGATTAATTTTTAAGAATATATTTGGTCAGGTGCGGTGACTCAAACCTGTGTAATCCCAGTATGTTGGGAGGCTCAGGCAGGAGGATCGTTTGAGCCCAGGAGTTGGAGGCTGCAGTGAGCTGTGATTGCGCCACTGCACTCCAGCCTGGGCGACAGAGCAAGACCCTGTCTCTAATAAAAAAGAACATATTTCACTTAACCCGTACATGTAAAACGGCATCATGGCAGCGCGTGATCGCGGCCGGGCAGGATGCCGCGTGCCCTCCGCAGCCCCCCGGGATCTGGCTGGGACCGGCTTCCGCGGGGCCAGGCCTGCCCCCTTCTCTGCAGATGCCATTTGGGGCTAATGATCCATTTTCAGCTGCTGCCTCCGAGCTGGCACTGAGCAGCGAGGATCTGCTGCAAAGCCGGGCAGCGGGCTGAGCCCTGAGACGGGGCGGCTGGCGGCCTGGGCTTGGGGTTTTGGGGTGAGGGGTGGACGCGGCCGAGAATCGTCCATTGTACCCGCAGCAGCTGATGTGGCTACAGCTGGCGGAGTGGCAGGCGCCCCTCCCCCTCCCCCGTGGCTCAGGAACAAACATCCCTTCTTACAAAGAAATAAAGTCGGAGAAGTGACAGGGGTCGAGGCCGCGCTTTCCACATGACCTGCCCGGGAACAGAGCACGTCTTTGTTAATCCAGCCGCCTGTCAGTCGGCCGAGCCCAGGCATAAGCCACTTAGCGCGGCCTCACCCCTGACCCGCCTGGCGCTCAGCTGGGGCTGGGGGTCTCTGTGCCGGCCTGCGCCTCCTGCCAGCTGCCCCCGCCAGCTGCTCCCGCCGGCGCCCCCCCCCACGGCCCCGCCCAGCCTGCTGGGGTGGCACAGTATGACCCAGGAGGGGCGCGTGGGTGGGCGCCCCGTGGGGCCCTGGCGCACCCTCAGCTTGGAGGCCTGTAGCTGCTGTGGGCCTCACCTGTCACATCTGGAGAATGGGAACAATGGCTGTGGCCACCCCACTGGGTGGTTGTGAAGTTCACTGTGCCGATTTGTGCAAACCAGCTGGCAGTCCTCAAAAGTGGCTATTTTTGTTACGCTGTCATTCTCGTTAATATTACTGTCATCTGCTTCCTGCTCACAGGAGCTGGGATCAGTCCTTCCTTCCCGTCCTCCCTTCCCCCCTCCCACCTCTTTCAGACCCGCTCACCCGCCTACCCCACCCGCTGCCCCGGGTCCTCACTCCTTCCCCGCGTGCCCTCCCCCCCACCCCAGCACCCGGGCGTCCTCCCTCAGCCACCTGGGGCTGTCTGGGAGGGTCTGATGGGCAGAGGGCGGCGTGCCAGTCAGGGGCCCCAGGGGAAATGCTCGGGTGGCCTCTGGCCTGTGCCGCCCTCGCCCCGTGACACCAACCCAGGGCTCCAGAGAGTGCGTTCCGGAGGGCTGTGCACCCCCCAGCTGTGAGGCCGTGAACAGCCAAAGCCCTGAGCCGAGCAAGGCGGGGGCAGGGTGTCCGGCAGGGCTCCCTCCCTCCCCTGCCCTGCAGCACCGGCTGGCAGGAGCAATTTGAGGCTAAATATAACCCGGCCGCTCTCCTCTCTCCTCCGCGGCGTCAGACATGGCCATGTTCTGTCACAGGGGATTCTCTCGTCTTCCCGCAGGCAGGGCTGACAGCCGTGCAGGACGGCCTGCTCGGCGAGGCCCGTCCCCACAGACGCCCCCAGTTCTCAGGGTCTCCCCCAGCGGATGAGCTGGGGCCTAAATCCCCCCGACACCAGCGCTGGCGCAAAGGGGAGCGCCCAGGACTGGAAGGGGCGTGTCGTCCTCGCAGGGGGCAGTGGTCTCCCCCACGGGGCGGGCGTCTGCAGGAGCGGAAGGGTCGGGGCGTGACCCAGACTTGCGCCAACCGAAGCCGGCTCCGGTGCAGACACCCCAGGTCAGCAGCATCTTTGCAGGCAAACCACTCTCGTGACCGTCACGGGAGAGGGCGGCTGGGGACGGGGATGGGGACATGGGGTGCGGGCCCCTTGGCTCCCGGCCCCCCTCACCACCCTGGGGCCTTGGAGACGGAGGGCAGGGACGGCTGGGGACTTCCTGGTTCTTCTCCCCTCGCCTCGGTTTTCACCCCGGGCTTCTGCCAGAACCTTCTGGCCGGCGCCTCCTGCCTGCTTTGCTTTCCAGATGCCTAGGATCTGAGGCCGTCCAGGCTCTCCGGGACATCTGTCCCCCCTGCCCGAAGCCCATGCCGCCGCCCTGCAGCCCTGCTGAGGGGACCCACTGTCTGATGGGTGCCCCAGCTCGAGCCGTTCTCACCCCAGCCCCCAGTTTCTCTGTGCAGGAATGAGGTTTGCAAAGCCCCCACCAGGGCACTGCCCGGCCTCGGCTTCCCACCGCCATCCTCATAGCCAGAGGCCTCAGCGTGAGCTCCTGGACTGGCGGGGATGGCCGGTGCCGGCCTAAGCTGCCCTGCCTGGCCTGGACACCCCACTCCCCGGGGTGGGGACGGGATGCTCAGACTCTCCCACTGCCCCGTCACCCACGGCTCCTGTCCCTTCCTGTGTATCCAGCTCAGAGAATGTTCCAGCCCCTCCGAGTCTTATCCAGAGCCCTAAATACAGCTGAGTGTCCCATGAGACAGAGGCCGTCACAGTGATTGGGGTGTGCGGAGGGCCCTGGGGCTGCCATGACAACAGACCACAAACTGGGGGCTCAGAACGGTGGGAGTTGAATGTCTCCCGGATCTGCAGGCCGGACGCCGGCAGGGCCGTGCTCCCTTCGCAGGCTCTGGATCCTCCCAGCCTCTCCCAGCCTCCCCCGGCTGCAGGCGTCCCTGCCTGGAGGTGACATCACTCCCATCTCGGACTCTGTCATCACACGGCCTCTCACGATGTCCCCAAATCTCCCTCTTATAGGCCAGTGGATTTAGGGCCCCCCATTCCAGTATGACCTCATCTCAACTTACGACATCTGCAGAGACCCTCTTTCCAGACAGTCACATTCACAGGTTCCAGGAGGTGACTTTGGGGGGCCGCTACTGACCCCAGCACAAGCAGAAAGGAGGAGGAGGAGAGGTCTTGTCTATCAGGGTTGACATGGGTCCTCCTCTCTGGGGGGGTACCCAAGGCGCCCAGGCAGGGGGTGAGGCAGGCGTCAGGGCCAGCAGGGGTGTGGGTCCCCGGAGGGGCTCCCCGGGAGAGAAGGAGCCACAGTGCAGCCGACGCTCCCGGCAGCCCTGAGAGCTGGCACCCGGGTACCATCAGCCGGCCGTGGGAGGCTGAGCCGCGTCCACTGTCCACGGCAGGAAGGAAGCCCGTGGGACCTCCTGGGGGACTTTCTCAGGAGGGGAGAGCTGGGCCCCTGGCCTGTTGGTGTTTTTTATCCCTGTGGCCACAGCTGGGTGTTCACGGACCCCAGGAAGCATGTGGGCCCTGGCTTCAAACCCCAGCTCGTGGGGGTGGTCCCGTGCACCCACCCTTCACAGCCCTGCGTGGAACGGGGGCTCCGAGATGCTCGCGGACGGAGCGTCACCTGCCTCAGAGATGCCCCTTGCCCTGCGTCTCCTCCTCAAGGCCCCAGACACCCGGTTTGACCTCATCCCACGTGACTCTGTGGGGAGGGCTGCCCTGCCCAAGACCACCCTGGTGGAAGTCCCGGCAGGGCCTGCCCAGCTGGGCTGGGGCCCGGCCGCCCTGGCTTCTCTCTAGCGGACAACAGGCTCCTTTCATGTCGGCTCTGAGGAAGCCAAGCAGCGTGATGCCACCCGCCCCGGCACCCTTCCCGCCCCCTCCCTGCCCTGTGCAGGGCCAGGTTTTCCTGCCCCGCTGGTCACCCTGGGCCAGCCGGAGGCACATCAGACTGGGGGTGCAGGGGCGAGGCCTCGGTCGAGGATTCTGGGGCCAGCTGGGGCGGGCCCGAGGTCTGGGCAGTGAGGACAGGCTGTGGGGAGGGGGCTCATGGGAGCTTGGTGGATGCCTGGCCGCTGCCACCCTCCGGCCTGGGCCCTCTGGACCCTCCCATACATCCAGCAGGGAGGGGACCAAGGTGTGTGAACAAGTCCTAGGGTGGGCGATGGAATACTGCACTGGTCCCAGCTGCACGTGTGTGCGCGTGTGTGTGTGTGAGAGAGACACAGCCAGGCTCGGAGAGGGGCCCCACTCTCCGCAGGCCTTGGAGGCGGCCAGGCTGGTTGCCTTACTGTCCCTGGCACACCTGTGCACACATGCATGCACACACATGAGCGTGCACATGTGCACGTACACACGTGTGAGCACTTACACAGGCCCCCCCATTCCTCTCCCCGCTTCTCCTGAAAGCCCGCGTGCCACAGCCTGCCCCAGGGTGCCCAGCCGGCCGGTTGTCTGTCTGGAAATGCGCGCTGAGCTGTCTCGGCCCCAGCTCGGTGGCTCTCCCTCCGCTTGTGTTTCTCTCCGGCTATTTCGGGAGCCTTATCTCCCCGGACAGATTCCCGAGGGCAGGACCACAGTGGTCTGTGTTCCTGTGCATCTTCCAGGGCGTCTGGTGGGGAAGACAGAGCCGTCCTGGGACCCATCCTTCCTTCCCAGCTGAGGGTCCTGGGGCCGCGCAGGTCAATCCAGTGTCAGTGTTGCCGTCGCTGCCCTTACAGGAACATCCGGGACCCGTTTGGATGGTTTGGGGAAACCGGTCAGCGTTTCCAATCAGGGCCAGCTCAGAAAATCTGCAGCGTGTCCCAGGATAGAGCAGAGGCCCCACTAAGACCCGTGGCTCAGTTTAGAAATGCCAGGCCGTGGCTCACCCTGCCCGCCCTGGGCACCGGCAGCCAGTGCGCTGTGACCTTTAGCCGCTGCAGCAGCTCCCTCGGGACGTCCCAGGACACCTCTGCAGGTGCTGGAGGGAGTGGAGAGAGGCTCGAGGCCGCACCTGTCCCTGTCCAGCGGGAGGCGGAGCGGCTCTGCCCTATGGCACAGGGGCAGGCAGGCTGGGGGATGTCCCGTCCCAGCTCAGGCTTATCTGGGGAGGGCGCCTGGGACCAGGGACGCGCCGACAGCTCCTCCGAGGGCGTCCTCCACGAGGGATGGGACCCGTGCGGGGGTACGAGAGTGAAGGAAACCAAACCCCGTGTCCCAGCAGGGCCCAGCGTGTGCGGACTCAACACAAGGTGTAGGACTCGGGAGGAACCTGCACCCGACCACAGCGGGGCCGCCAAATTCACTGCGGGGCACCCAGCTCCATTTGCATTTCTGGTAAACAATGAATAAATGTTTAGTGTAAGTATGTCCCCAATCCTGAATGGGATGTACGGATGCTAAAAAGCGTTCGTTGTTTACCTGAAATGCGGGCTGAACTGGGTGTGCTGTGTTCTTATTTGCTGCATCTGGAAACCCTAGTAGGGGATAAAGGCCTTGGAGCAAAACTAGGCGGGAAGGACACAGCAAGTGTGGGCGCGGGGCGCAGCTTCGCACGGGGCGGCCGGTGGGGGCGGCTGCAATGACGACAGGGAGCAGAGGTGGCCGGAGCCCCGCTCACCTTCGGGGACGTGTCCTGGGCAGGGCCAGGTGGGAGGGGCCGAGGGAGCAGGGTAGACCTTTGCTGTGGGCTGGTGTCCCTGCGTCCCTGAGGCTTTGCTCTGGCTGCTCCGGACTCGGGACCACCCAGTGCCCCAGCCCGACTGAGAGCAGAGGCCACCTGGCCTGATTCCTGTTTTCCCTTTTTTATGAGACAGGGTCTCACTCTGTCGCCCAGGCTGGAGTGCAGTGGCGTCATCACAGCTCACTGCAGCCTCCAACTCCTGGGCTCAAGCGATCCTCCTGCCTCAGCCTCCTGAGTAGCTGGGACTACAGACGCATGCCAGGACACCCGGCTAATTTTTCTATTTTTTGTAGAGACAGGGTCTTGAACTCCTGGCCTCAAGCAATCCCCCCACCTCAGACTCCCAAAGTGCTAGGATTACAGGCGTGAGCCACTGC
>RJWJ010049107.1:0-10356 GCA_004363605.1 Indri indri | reverse complement strand
ACGAAACAATGGTTTTCAGACACTGAACACAAGGCAGTTCAGTTCGGTAATCCCTTAAAGAAAGGAAACAAACAAAGTAAGTTTTAACAACTATCCCAGGCTGCAGAGCACGAAGGGGAATCCAAATATAGTGTAGTGGTCTCCCTGAGTTGAAGAGAAAGAACTGAGAATTTAGGTAGGTCAATGAGACTAGAATTCATAGAATCAGCACCAGAGAAGAGAGATCTACAAAGAAAGTCCTGGAGATCTGCAGAGGGTTCCCCTCAAATCTTCATCAAAGACCTGATCAGCACATGCCTGTGAGAAAACCAAGGCCAAAAAATGAACCACTGGCAAGGAGCTGGTAAAAAATTTACCGATATTCACACAGGGCTGGGAATAGTTCATGTTTCCAATAGCAGGAGTGAAGAAATCTCATAATATACAGGAAATTGGGTTGGGTACTCAGAAGGATATTGCCTTAGTGTGGGACCAAATTAGTCCTAGATTAAAGGTTGTTCTGGTCCTTCCTAATAGAGCTTACAAGAAAGCCTTGAAAGGAATGAATTCTTTCCAAATAACTTAACTGTGACCTAGAGTAGAATTCAAAAATATTTATACAAATTTTTTAAAATTTTGCACACAACATAAAATTCACAATGTCTGGCATCCAGTCAAAAATTATCAGGCATCTGTTCAAGCAGGGAGTGAACAATTAAAAAAAGAAAAAAAAACTACCAGGCATGCAAAGAAGCAGGAAAATACAATGCATAATAAGGAGAAAAATCAATCATTAGAAACAGACACAGAAATGACACAAATAATGGAATTAGTACACAAAAACATTAAAACAACTATGATAAATATACTCTATCAGTTCCAGAAGGTGTAAGAAAGATAAATATGTTAAGAAGAGACATGGAAGATACAAAAAAGACCCAAATCAAATTTCTAGAGATCAAAACTACAATTTCTTAATGATTACTAATTCTATTTTATAGAGTGAAGTGTTGCCCAATTCTGAATGGCAAATAAGGTCAATTGAAATCTTTTTTCAAAAAAAAAACCATTTCTGAAATGAAAATTATACCAAATGGGATGAACAGATTGCACACTGCAGAAGAAATGATTAGTAAACCTGGAAGCATAGCGACAGAGCTTATCAAAATAAAACATTGAAAGAAAAAAAGATTTAAAAAAATGAACAAAGCATCCTTGAGCTATGGGAAAACTTCAGACAGCTTAATATATATTTTCTGAATCCCAAAAAGAACAGAGAGAAAGGGAAACAGAAAATCATGTTTGAAGAAATAATGGCTGAAAATTTTCCAAATTTAATGAAAATTATAAACCTACAGATCTAAGATCAACAAACTCCAAACACAAGAAACATAAAGAAAACAATACCAAGGCACATAATAATCAATGCTTAAAAACAGTGGCAGAAAGATATCCTTAAAAACAGTTTGAGGAAAAAAGGCTCATTACATACCAAGAAAGAAAGAAAGAAATGAGAGCTGACATCAAAAACAATGAAAGTCAGAAGAACATCTTCAAAGTACTGAAAGAAAATAACTGTCAATATCTTTCAGAAATTAAGACCCAGAAAGCTGAATTAATCACCAACAGATGAGAACCACAAGAAATGCTAAAGAAGGACCTTTCTTCAGACAGAAAAAAATATTATACTAAATGGAAATTTTCATAAAGGAATGAACAGCACCAGAAATAATAAACATATAGGTAAATATTAATTTTTTTTCTTATTTTAAAAATCCCTCTGAAAGAGAATTTACTTTTAAAGCAATAATAATAATGTGTTTCAGGATTTGTGACATATGTAGAAGCGAGATTATTGCAACAACAGCACAAAGACCAGGAGAGAGAAAATGGAAGTATGTTCTTGGGGGTAGAGTATGATAAGTTAAACATGTATACCAGCAGACAAACAAAAAAATCCAAAGAGATATAGCTAATATGCCAATAAATAAGATAAAATGAAATAATAAAAAATGCTAGTACTAATTAATCCAAAAGATGGCAGAAAAAAGAGGAAAAGGGGAACAAAGTACAGAAGGGATAAAAAGAAAACAAATAGCAAGATGGTAGATTTAATTCCTCTACAATTGGATTTTCACTCCTCTTTACTTCCAGGTTGCACACCAGTGGATCTGGGCACTCAGCAGGACCCACAGCAGTGTCAACAGGGAAGCCCTGGGGCAGGAAGCAAGGGTCTTGCAGAATGGCAGGAGATGAGGCTGTATAAAGTTATGCCTGCATGAGACCTTGCATAGCACTGAAATGAGACAAGTCCCAGAGGATCTGGGATGGCACATAAGAGGCATCTAAAATAATTGCTCAAATTTTCCCAAATTGGCCAGTGCGAATCCTTTCAAGATGGCTCCTGCATCCTTTTGATACATGCCATTAATCTCTGAATTTTCCTTGCTTTCTAGTTCAACAAAATGTCCCTGGCTCACCTTGTATTTACCCTGTGCCAGCTCTGGAAAGAGCCCTTTCTCCAGGGAGCCTTAGTTCTT
Source organism: Indri indri (assembly GCA_004363605.1). NCBI lineage: Eukaryota > Metazoa > Chordata > Mammalia > Primates > Indriidae > Indri > Indri indri. Next base: position 7,837 of record RJWJ010049107.1, on the reverse strand, counting down.
TTTAGTGAGGAACAGTATTTAGAAAAAATTGGGGCACCAGGATTACTCATTGCTATTGAGATGTCACTGCTTCTAGACCTTTCAGTGATCAAAGTTGGGAAATACATTTTAAAAAATCATTAGTTTGTACTGATAATTTCAATTTCTAATCCATCATTACAGCATTCTAACTCTACTTCTTTGATCTTATATTCACCTTCTCTTATACTAAAAATCTTTGTTCTAATAACACATTAACATAACGATTTATTTGCTCTATCTTTCAATGTATCTAATATAGATTCACAATAACGATAGCAAAATTACTAACCATAAAACTACTGAATGAAATCTAAAGAATTCTTTGCAGTTAATTACTATTTAATAATTTAACTTTTAATGTAATGGTTAGTGTATGACTGCCATTAGTCAGTCCTAATGTCAAAATGTTGAATTATTTTACCCGTTACACAAACAAAATTTCTATTTTACACTGATATTTCGCAATTGAAAGAAATTTCATAAATGAGACTTTATTATTAAATAGAGACTCCAACAACTTATAAGTGATGCAGTTCAATGGAGTTGTCTCAGATATTGAGAAAAAGCATAAAGATCAAAAATGTAAATGATGTACATAGATCAAATTATAGTCAAACAACATCACAACATGCTAAATAAGCAATGCTTCTACAGTTACTTGAATACAGAAAAGTGATGGGAAAAATGATGTCTCACTTATACATGGTAGCATAACTATGCAGAATTCTAAATTACCTCCTCCACCATAGCAGTGATATTTACATTATTGAGTGCTATAAGGCTTAGAATCCATCTTGCATATACCTACCATAACAATTCACTAGTAATAACTAGTTACAGAATTTTTCAAGGCACATTAAATTGATTAGTCCATTAAATTAAAATATTGGTGGTTTAAAAAAGAGTTTATTGCCAAAAATAACAATGACACAAAAACTGGTTTGTCATGCTCAAATTTTTTTTTTTTTTTTTTGAGACAGAGTCTCACTCTCTTGCCTGGGGCGAGTGCCATGGCGACAGCCTAGCTCACAGCAACCTCAAACTCCTGGGCTCGAGCAATCCTACTGTCTCAGCCTCCCGAGTAGCTGGGACTACAGGCATGCGCCACCATGCCCGGCTAACTTTTTCTATATATATTTTTAGCTGTCCAATTAATTTCTTTCTATTTTTGGTAGAGACGGGGTCTCACTCTTGCTCAGGCTGGTCTCGAACTCCTGAGCTCAGGAGGATCCACCCGTCTCGGCCTCCCAGAGTGCTAGGATTACAGGTGTGAGCCACCGCGCCCGGCTCATGCTCAAAATTTTAAAAAATTGAGACTCAAATATGTAAAATACTAAACACACAAAAACATATTTTTGCGATTAACTACACAAGCTACATCTGCAATTTAGTGCTATTTGATTAATGTTAATTTTACTTTGTTGGTTTTAGAGTTGTTTACATTCAATTAATAAATTTGTTTCTATCTAAATATATAAGAGCTATAAGAAAAAGTGTATTAACTAAAACTCTTTGGATTGCAAGTGACAGACCCAATGTGAATAAATTTAGCAAAAAGGGAATTTAAGGATCATATAACCAAAAAGGCTAGGACTAGAGCAGTGGTTCTCAGCTGGTAGAGATTTTGTCCTGACTCCACACAGGGGATATTTGGTAGTATCTGGAGACCTTTCTTTGATTGCCACAATTGCGAGTCTACTACTGGCATCTAGTTGGTAGAGGCCAAGAATGCTGCTAAACATTCTACACTCAGAGAACATATGCCCCCAACAAAGAATCATTCAGCTGACAATGTCAACAGTGCCAAGGAGAAACCCTGGATTAAAGCGAACTTCATCCTGAGCTTAAACAGTATCATTGGAGACATTTCTCTTTCTACACTGCTTTTTCCTGTGTTGTCTTCACTCACAGTTGAGCTCTCTCCACATGGTGGCAAAGAAGGTCCCTGACAGGTGACCTTGGTCTTCATGATCTCAAAAGGAGAGAAGCTCTTGGGTCTCTCTCTTAATAGCCATATCAATCTCTGAAAAATGACTCTGGTCCTGCTCAGGCAACCAACCATTGGCTAACAGAAACCATAAGAAAGGGATGCTCTTATTGGCCAGCTTCACTGCAGTGTGTATGAGCGCTAAGTCACTGAGGTCCTATGAGGGAGGAGAAAGGCACAGTGAGGTTCTCATTATGTGCCGCTACAGACTGACTATGGAAAGAGCACCTTTAAGTCTTCTATGAAGCTTGCTTTGAGGCATTAAGTGAAATGTTGGGTGAGATTATCTGCACTATAATTTAACTGCAAAAAGTGTATAGTTGGATTCACTCAGTTACATCTGTGTATTATATAATACCATTCCACAACCCGACCTGGTTGCTCAGCATCCACACCCACCCTTTCCCCATATCCATATTTGCAAGAATAGTCCTGTCTAGCATTAGGTAAGTTTTCCAAATGAGACTAACAGTGTGCTCACCCTTGCTCAAACTTGTTTACCTATGCATCCCGCTCCAAGATCTCCACTGGTTATCTTAATCAAGCTTGAAGTATTAATAGCTTCTTAAGGTCTAGCATCCAATAGCTCAATTATAAATTTAACCCACCCCCAACACACACACACACACACACACACACACACACACACACACACCTAACAAGGCAAAGGGAAAGCAGGACACCAGCAATAAATACTCCTACATGAAAAAGGAGAGGTGAAGAAACACCAATACATATGATATTTTGCTGGACAGGAAGAGCAATCTTCCCTGCCTAGGAAGGGAAATGAGATGAGTTCCTTAGTTACCAAACTAGTTGCCTCTGGTTCTGATCTCTGGGAGACTCTCCCCTATCAATTGCCCTCCAAAGTCACACTTGAGAGGGCACCATGGATGGTTCCCGGGTGGGAGCTTTCCTGTTGAAATGGTCCATTGTTTTGGGGTCTGTTTTAGGGGCCTGAAAGTTACCAAGAGATAGAACATCGGATGCCTTTATTTCTCAGGCTTGAATTTCTTTGAAAATACAATTGTTGTAGATTCTTGACTGGCTTTAATCTCTTTACCTTTTGTCTTCTACTAATCAAAGCAAGAAATTGTTGAATCTGGACCTGCTGCTATGACTTTTGTCTCTAACAGGTCTCATTGCTCTCTGAATCACTTAAGCTTAACTGCTTCCATCTTGGCCTCCTCCTCCAAACAAATGGGGCAAACATGCCCCTTACACCCAGCCTGCATCACAGCAGATTGCTATTTATTCCAGGGTTGACTGTTATCTTTGACAGGGAAGAAGTGGCAAGTGCTTGGGTGTTCGGGCTTCTCCTAACTTCTAAGCATATCTTTCTTACGCTTTCTGCCTCCCTGCTTTTGCTCATACTAATTTAGCTCTGGGCTGTGAGCACATCAGAGAGACAAATAGGCAGAAACGATGCTTAGGAAGTTCTTAAGCTCTCAGATTTAGTACAAGCCCTTTCAGTTTCTCCTTCCCATATAAGCTAATTCTTTGCCTTCTACTCAAAATCCTTTCACTCAAATTCTATCCAAGTGGGGCTTTGCAAAACCACATATTGCCATACTTCTGATTATGATTCATTTCATTTACCAGTAACACTGCTAATTTATAATATCATTATCCTAAGGAAGGTGGCTTTAAAATCTGGCAACCCAGCCAGGCCCAGTAGCTCACACCTATAATCCTAGCACTTTGAGAGGCTGAAGTGGGAGAATCACTTGAAGCCAGGATAACTGACTTCATTAATAACTTTTGAGTTATTAATATTATGAAAGAGTAAAAGTAGGATTATATGAAATCAGCTGGAAAATTGTGATGCCAAACATGCAAGAGTATGACTCATGAAACACATGGTACGATGTGGTAGATGTGTAGTTTGTGTACATGTGTGCATTTGTGTATTTCTATATGGCTTGGTTCAGCTTGGTGGTTTTTTGCACTCATGTGGTGTTTCGAGACCAGCATGGGCAACACAATGAGACCCTCATCTCTACAAAAAAATAAAATTAGCTAGGTGTGGTGGCATGCACCTGTAGTCCCAGCTACTTCGGCACCTGAGATAGGAAGATCGCTTGAGCCCAGGAGTTTGAGGCTACAGTGAACTATTATCCCACCACTGCACTCCAGCCTGGATGACAGAGCAAGACCCTGTCTCAAAAAAATGAAAATATAAATAAAATAAACAATAAAATCTGGCAACTGGAGGTGATATCTGGAGAGTCTTAAATAAGACTTCCATTCCCCTTAATTGGACTTTACTCATATTCTTGAATCACTCAGCATTTTTTATTGCAGGAAGGCAGAAATTTTATAGCCTGTCCTCCTTACCTTGCCTGTATCTTTTATAAAACTCTAGCCAAGTATATTCATTTATTTATTACTTAAAATAATAAACTCCACTTGTCAATTCTACACTTCCCATTGTACATATCCTTCTGTATGAAAAGGGGTCAGTTTCCATACTTTCCTCACATTCTTTTCTCCTGATTAATAACTGTAGTTACCTAAACAAATAATAAAGTTTGTTTTTGTGTTTTTTTAAATTACACGTCTAAGGTTGGTGAAGGTGCAATAAAACAGTACCTTGGTTAGAGTGTAAATTTGTGTAATTTTTGCAAGGATAGTGTCAATAAGTTGCAAAAGCCTTAAAATACACCTTTTTACTCAGTAATTCAATGTCTAGAAATCATGCTAAGAAACTAATAATAAGTATTCAAGAAAGCATATACAGGGATGTTCATCACACCACTACTTATAGAAAATAAAAGAAACAATTTAAAAATCCCAAACTAGGGGATTGTTTATATTTAACGATGGCACACGTGGGGTACACGTGGCACGGGCACTGACCAATCAAAGCAGATGTCCAAACAACCAGCACAGTCACAGCCATTCAACACACCTGCTGAACACTGGGTGGAGTTCATTCATCCATACAGAATATCAAGGCCATCTTCTTTAAGAATATTTGAAGACATGGGGATATACTTTTTAAAAACCCAAGATGCTAAACTTAATAAAGAGTATAAACCCCAAATTTTATCCCACTTTTTACATAAACATTTCCTTTCATATAGACATGAAAAGATTACCAAATTGTTAACACCGGTTAGATCACTGTTGATTATTTTCTTCTTATATTCTTGCATGTTTTTTAACTTTCTTTTCTTTTTCTTTTTTTTTTTAGAGACAGGGTCTCACTTTGTTGCCCAGGCTGGAGTGTAGTGGTGTGATCACAACTCACTGTAACCTCAAATTCCTGAGTTCAAGTGACCTTCCTGCCTCAGCCACCTGAGTAACTGGGACTATAGGTGCATGTCACCACACCAGGCTAATTTTATTTTTTGTAGAGATGGGGTCCCATTATGTTGCCCAGGCTGGTCTTGAACTCCTGGGCTCAAGAGATCCTCCTGCCTTGGCCTCCCATATTGCTGGGATTATAGGCATGAGCAGCCACTGCACCTGGCCTACATTTTCTATAATGAACATGCACAGTCAGTCTGTTCCCAAAAATCACCATATGACACAAAATTATACACTGAAAACTACAGGGATTATGGGAAAAATGGGGTTGGGGGACAATAATCAAAAACTTTTTCATGGACACATTTTTTTTAAAAAAGGTAAGAACCTGATAAAAAACAGTAACACAGTTTTCTACATGTTAAATGGTTAATAAATGCTGCAACAAATATGGCACTTTACCTTGAAAAAGACCTGACATTTGCTTGTGGTGGTAGGGGGTTATAAACGTTGTAACTTTTGAGTTATTAATATTATAAGAGAGTAGAAGTAGGGTTACATGAAATCAGCTGGAAAATTGTAATGCCAAAGATGGAAGAGTATGACTCATGAAACACATGGTACAATGAGTTGTGTACATGTGTGCATTTGTGTATTGCTATATGGCTTGGTTCAGCTTGGTAGTTTTCCGCACTCCTATGGTGTTTCTCACAAATGAAACTGCACAGAGACACATTATGTTCAGATTGTTGCCTAATATATCAATCACGTTGGACAAATTTGTTTTCAAAACAAGTGTGACAGCAGAACTATTATTTTTACCACAAAATATATGTATATGTATCTGTTAAGAGTACGGTAAAAAATATTGTGAACCTATCGTGGTAATTTTGCTAATATGGGCAACCATAGATTTCTTTTTAGCAGTATTATATTTACCTCTCTTATTCCCATTGCCTTGTTTTTTTTTTTTCATTCCTCATTCATGTTTTTGTTTCTCTATTTTTCCCTATTCATAAGACCACAGTATAGATAGTAAATATCATAGCTATACCTTTAGGTAGCCCAAAAATAGCATTTGATTCATTCTTTAACAGCCTTATTCCAAGAAGGAAGTCCCAAAGCAAAGAACCTGTTTCTCATCTTTTCTCCTAAAAGCTTTTCATACTGTGTTCCTTCTCATCATTTTCATTTCAAACAGAATTAACCATGTGGCCCTAGAAGTTGCTTAAGATATTCAAATTGTTTTTATAAAAACAGAATATAGAAGAAATGCTATACGAGAAATACTTTAGAAGTGTCCAAGGTGCACACAAATGAAAGTTAATTGATAGAATGAAATCCACATTTACAACTGCCTATTGTTAATCCTAGACCAAATTTAGAAACCTTTAAAAAGTCTTATAATTAACCTCGACAAGATAACAAAACTTACTTATTCTGGTTTCTGTCTTAGACTACACCGCTCCCCATCTCCTCCTTTTTTTTTTTTTTTTTTAAGGAAAGAAGAAGTGGAATAACAAAAATTAGATGACACCCCTACTCCCACTGGCTGTATCTCCAAAATGCCATAGCAGTCTTTGAAAGCCGAGAAGTCGTTCTTTTTCTCACTTTCCTCTGGGCCCCCTGCTGGTACTGGGCTGCAGTGGCAGCTGTTATACTCAGCCCCCAGTGATGAGATCTACTATGCCAGTCCAAAGACTAACTTCACTGCCTTGCTTCCCTAATGCCAAGACAGTATATATCTACATGTACTTAACGATAAATATAGACACAGTGTAGTCGCTGAAGGCCTTCGTGTGATAAGTTGGTGTAAACATTCTTTGCATTATCAAGTGGCTACTATTCCAGGCCAGAGTCTTTGGAGTCAGTCAGACCCAGATTTAAATGAAAACTGTACATAAGCAACATATCTTTAAATTGGAGATAATAATATGCATTTCCAGGACTGGTTGTGAGGATCGAGAGAAATAATACACCTGCTGCCTGGCACTCAGTAAGTGCTAAATGTTAGTCATTGCCCTACTCATAAAATAAAAAACCAGCTCCAGCATATATTAAAAGCACATAAGTCCACTTGGGATTGCCCTGTCACTACTCTGGAACGAAGCAGATCCACTAGAGGAGTCATAAGCAGTGTGTATCAGCTTCATTTATTAAACACTTAAGCAGAAACAAAGTGTTATATTAGATGCTCCAGAAATACACACTTCCATGTACCAACAAACCATTAATTATGTGTTTAGGGACTTTTGAATTTGCACTATATACCAACCAGGCCAAAGCAATTCCATTAAAAGAAGTAGTACTCACCACAAAAAAACAAACCAAAAAAGCATAGGACAGGGATCCAGAAACCCTGGATTTTAGTCTAGCTTCACCTTTTGTTTGCCATATCCCCTCAGAGAAGTCAATTAACCTCTACGCTTTGGTCTCTATACATTCAGGGAGAAATACTTTATCTATTCCTCACAGAATTATGGAAATTTTATATATACACATACAAATAACCAGACACATTAGTAAACTAGAAAACTAGTAAAATGGGGTTAAAGAATAAATATATAATTTTTTTAC
>RJWJ010049106.1:0-10373 GCA_004363605.1 Indri indri | reverse complement strand
CAACACAGTCTGTGAATTTGATGGTTTACAAACAAATTTGCCAGGTAAATAGAAACATAAACAAAGAAAACACGTTAAATGTGGATAAGAGAATCAGAATTTTCTTTTAACATTTCCTTCATGATGGTGGGATAAAATTTACTGACACATGCAGACATCTTTTTCTTGCAACTGTAAGTTAGTGTCTACTTGTAAGAAGTCCTCAAGTGACAAAAAATAACTTTTTTCATGTCCGTATCTTAGGAAACTAGCACAGAGTCTGGTTCAAACTAGATGTTGATGACATGGCTAGTGAATAGATGAGTGAACGATATTAAAAATGGAAATTGAAAGGAAATATGAACGATATAAAGGGTATAAACAATATGAGTATAGTATTTAAAACCCTTGTCATGCCTCTCGTACATAATACACACTCAGGCATAATTTTGGCCTTTTCTTAAGATGCTAAATCAGTGTGTTCATGAGTGTTGATGATGGAGTCATTGATTCCCTGTTATCTGACAAGTGGTGTCAAAGTCATGTTTGTTTCTACTAATTCCATCTCTAGACAATTTTTAATCTTTCTTATTTTCTTATAAGTTTTCAACACCAAACAGTCAATATTCACTCTCATTTTTTATAGCCACCCCTCACACTTGTCATTAGGAAAATTTCAAAATTTTCGTTCGATAATGCTATCATTTTGCATACACGTTTATGAAGAAAACTGGGGGTCAGAGAAGGGAAGTAGATTATCCAAATCTATAAATATATGACATTACTAGGTGGCAGAGTTGGCATTTGCTATCATCTGATTTATGGCACATGGAAACTCACATTCATCCTAGAAGCGATGTTGTGCCGGTAATTCCCTGCCTGCCCCTTTGCCTTTGGATGCCTAGGTTCCATCTTTACCCTTCCCTACTCTACTTTGTTCCCTGGGAGTATGACATCTTTTTTTTGCATCACCAGTCTCCCTTACTTACTGGGTTTTGGTTGTTTTCAGCTAACAGGAGGCACCAGCAGGAGATGAGAGAATGAAGGAGGGGAAAGGAAGAGGCTTGAGTACTTTTCCTCCGCGTTCTCCTGCTCCAGGCTGCAGGTCTGGCAGTTCCTGTGTCCCTCCACAACTACAGGGCCACAGTGCCTCTCAGTAGCTCCTCTTCCGTTCCTCCAGTTCCCACTGGGCACCAGTAACTCTTCTCTGCTTGCTTTTTCAGGCCTAGGCTGACTTCAATAACTCTCTGTTCTCTTACACCTCACCACGTCTCTGTTAATAGGTCCTTCTTTAAAGTCTCTTTGAATGTCTGATTTGGATTCTTTCTACCAGGATGCAGAAATGAATAGATAAAATGACCGTTTGAAAAATGGGTAGTCATTTTGATTCAGGTGGAAAATCTAAATTCAATTGTTTAACTAAATCTATTTTCATCTTTTCTGCTAAATTTTTTGCATTTTCCTGAATATAGATCAAATTAAAACATAAATTTCTCTTCATTCTCTCTGTTAAGACAAGGAATGCAAGGAAAGGATGTGTTTTGTAAAAATTATTATTCACGAATTAAAAAAGCATACTTGGAATTACAATTATGGTGTTTTTTTTTTTTTGAGACATTAAAGTGTTTCTGGTAAATAGTTACTTTTGCCTATTTCTTTAAGTGGTAGTGTATTTGTTAAAGAAAACCTCTGTGTGATGATGGTACAATGTTTAAATTAAATATAGATTTGGGGTTCTGAGCCTGCTGAGTTGAGTGTGCTGAAAACATGAACGGACCAACCATGATAAACTAGGATGATGGTCATTGAGTTGGTTGGCAAGTGTTTATTTTGTAAACAAACAATTTGACTTTTTTGAAACCTGAACCTGAACAAGTGACCTTAGTGTTATCAAGATTCCATGATTTAGTCAGAATTTACATTTTAAGCAAGTCAATTCTTGGGTTCCATTCAAGGTACAATAAAAAAGAATTTTTTTGTCATTGCTACTTGCTTTTCCTCTGGGTTTTCTTGCACAATGAACCAAGCTGTACTCTTACTCTATTTTTAGTGTTGTCATCTCCAAGTCCCAAACAAATGTCAGTCCATACAACTACTTCCAGTCTTTAAAAGATGTCCATCAAAACTTTATGGTTTGCCCGGACTATGTGTTTAGAGACACATTGAATTTTGTCAGATCTACACAGCTATAAATTTTTGGCAGAATAATCTAGCCCATTGTTTCTCAACACTCTTAAATTTAAAGCACTTTTTATCTTATAGCCCTTCTTTGTCAATCATAGATTGATACCTCACACAACCATACTTTTATCTAGTACTTCATACAATTTAATTAAAAGATATGGTCCTATATATGACTAATTTATTTTACAATAAGAAGTTAAGAATTATACCCAAAAAAACAATGATACAAGGCATGAATTTAGTAAAGGAAGTGAAAATAAAGTGCTTTGAGAATTCAGAAGAAATGGATTATTAACATTACTTGTTGACACTAGTTGTTTAATTTACAAAGATATTTTATAAGATCTGTAGCTAGGCTAATAATTCTTTGAGGGCAGAAGCCAGTTAAATATTTGTTTCTCTTCAGATACAAAGAACTACTTCTTGCCCACAGTAAGAGTTCAATAACTGCTATTGATTATTGAAATGACAGTGAAATTCTGGTGCGAGACACTTCAAAATGGCATGCCACGTCTTGATCAAGTGTTTTAAGAAACCAAATTTAGGGTAGAGATTGTAAAAAACATAGATGTGCAAAGTGGAACCCTGTCTTTCCACACCCTGCACACCCAAACAATAGGTAATCCCACTATGCCAAGACTATGAGGATCTCTTAATTTCTCTATCCATTGATATCTTCTATCACCAATTTTTTAAACTTAGAACAAAAGGAAATAACTAGTCATAACCAAACCACTGGACCTCCTATATATGACACCGTTAATTTCTAAGAGTCTTGAGTATCCACCTCATCTTCAATGACTTTCTGCCTTACTACACTTTTGCTACACATTGGTTGACCAAACTTTACTTTTCCCTTCTCTGAAACCACTGTGCCTCTGAAATCAGATTCCACACATCCCATTCTCTGACATTCTAGCTTATACTCTTGCTATACTGGTTTTTAACTCCTTTTGGAGAGATCTAATCCATTGATTGCTACAATAGCTAAGATTTATTAAATGTTTTGCATATACTAGGCCCTGTGGATAGAATTAGCTTGAGGCTTCCTTCTTACGCCAAACTGGAAAATTTCCAATTCTGCATCAATCCAAATATTTGTGTTTTCTACATCTGCACCCAACCTGTTCAGCACTGCTGGGGAAGTAACACAGGAGCACAAGTTGTTGTCACCCATTCATGTGGAACACTGCTGGAAAAATCCAGCTCTTACTCTCATTGATTCATTTTTTTTCCTCCATGGCAATGTTTTCAAATGTTTTCTTTCTTCAAACTAACCATTCTTCCTTTAATTCTCAGAAAAAAATTGAATTCCCTTCAACATTTAATATAAAATGGATGCAATTCAATTAAACCTTCCTCAACTTTTCATCATAAAATCTACAAAAATGCTGGCCTCTGCACCATCCTTTCTTTCTTTCTCCCTGCTCTAATGGGAAAGGAATTTGTTTTTCCATCCAAGGACAGTCCCCCCAACTATACTGTAGTACCCCCTAGACTTTCACCATCCATCCATCATGGCCTCTCTTTTAGACATCTGATCCCTTCTCAGTTTACTCTCACTCCAGTTCGCTATAGCCTTTCTCGCCTTCTCTCCACACTCAGTCTAAACGGTCCCTTTGGATCTGTTCTCACCTCCATATACACCTTGCAGTTAATTGTCTGCTTCTTACCCCTCCTTCAAAGTTATTTTTCTCCAATAGTTTCATGCTATTGAAGTTTCCTGACTTCAGTCTTTTACCAGATGCTACTATTTTATCTCTAAATCTTATTTTATAATACATTAATTACTCAAATAATATATGTGAAATGCAACACAGTTGTCCAAGATTGATATCCTGCAAATTGGCTTCCGAGGAAAGAATATGACCTTTTATGAAACTTCAAGAAAGCTGATTACATGTCAGTGCTTAAAGCAATATAACTTGACCATCCTTGAGGGTTGGATCACAACTTCTTGATGATGCCAGGGAAGAAGCAGTTTCTTCCCTAAACAAGAATGCTGACATGGCAAATTCTACAACTAGCTTCTTACATTATTTTGCTGCAGCAGGAAGGCTTGGACCCCAGCCCCTTCCTCATACTAAGGAGGGGCTGGTGGTACCTTGAACCACAATCATCTAGCTGCCAGGCTAGAGCTGGAATGAAAGTTCCGCCAGATCATATTTCTGTTTTTTTCCTAGTCCCTGAGTGACCAGGTAAAGTCTGGGATATCTCTCACCCTATAACTAAAAAGTCACACAGTTCAGGCACCTTGAATCTAGTGTACAGCCTTAATGGAACTCTATGCGCAGCACAAGAATAAGTTGTAGTGTTATCCACTGAATACTGTTCCAGCAGGCAGGGAGTATGTGTTCTTTCATTATTTGCCTTTGTTTGCAGGACAATTTGTAGAAATTCTTCTTTTAAAATTTAAGCAAAATAAAATTTATAAAATAAAAAGTTATTTATCTGTCTTTCTCTCCAATTCCCCTAATTCCCCAGGAATAACCACTATTAAGTTATTAATCAATGAGTATATATACAGTCACATTTTCTATGGAGGTAGAACATATAAATATAAATATAATAAATATATAGAGATATACAGATTTAAAGAGCAATACATAAGAATATTTTTTAAAGGAAAATGTAGTCATTGGCACTTCAGTTTTGAAACTTGCCTTTTTCATTTGATAACAATTTGGAGGTGTTTCCCTGTCCATATTCATAGCTCTGCTTCATTCTTTGCAACAGAAGCTTATTATTCTTATTGTTCTGTATTATAGGCAAATCATAATTTGATTAACTATCCATATTGATGGACATTTCAGTACACTCCAGTTTTTCATTATTGTAAATAACACAGCAATGGACATCTTCATAATTCCACCAGGACCATGGACCTCTTTTTGTATTACTCCGATGAACGTTTTGCAATCCCAGACCTGAGGCTTAGGGCCGACCACCACACTGGCCTTATGGGAGATACTGCTTTCCCCTCTGCTACTTTCTTCCAAGAATGTTTACAAATTCTTGCTTTAATTCTCTAGAGTTTATCTGAGCTTGTAACAAAGCTTTATTGAAAATATGAAGATAAGATACAGGAATCGCAATTTCAAATAACACACAACTACATGGCTGTTCTCACAGCCCACAGATTCAGGTTCATGGTCTGTGTCCTCACCACTCCTAAGTCCTAACCACCTTCTTCTGTCCAAATGATGTGAGCTTCCTTTCAGCTCTAGGATGCTCTCTAGCGTCTACGTGCCTGAGAACAGAAAGGCTATTCTTCTCCTCTAGTGCAGAAGTTCCATTTTCCCTCTTTACTTTCTTCCTTATGACCTGCCTCTTTCTCGCATATTTGCCAATGGGAAAGGATAGATCTGGTTTTAGTTCAGGATTCAGGAACATTATAGTATTTTAAGTGGAGATTTCCTGTGGAAATTCAGTTTTACAACATCTCCGGGTGGATTGGAGTAGTGGAAGTTAGAATGCAGCCACTGCACTGATGTAGTTAAGAATTGCACTGTACCTCCTACATTCCAGAAATTAGAAAACTGTTGCTTCCTGAATCAAGGACCAGAGACAGAAGAAAGAAAGAACATTGAAATTAAATAAAAATTAAAAAAGAAAACTGCTGCTGCTACCACTACTGGTACTGTAGAGCTTGCTGTTAACATTCACAAAACTGGTGATTAGATACAGGAACACTGAGCTGGGGGACCACAGCTTCCTCCAAAGAAAGTTGTCTCCATTGGAGATTGTCCTCATGTCTCTCCAATACCTTTCTTTTCAGAAGAGAAAGCAACAGGAAGGAAGATCTCATTCTAAGGTGGCCCCCAAGATTCAGCCCCAGGGTGTGCATGTTGTGTTTAATTCCCTCCCGTTGATTTTGAGTAGGGCTTTTGAATGTGTGTTAGCACTCCCATGCTTACGTTACATTGTATGGTGGAGGGATTTCACACTTGTAATTAAATCTCCAATAAATTGAGTTAATCAAGGGAGGTTGTCCAGGGTGAGTCTGATTTAATCAGATGAGTTCTCAAAAGAGATTGAGGGAGTCAAATGAGAATTGTCCCTCTGCCCTTGCAGGTGCAAACAGCCATGCTGTGAACTGCTACAGAGAGCGACATGTGGCAGGGGGTGGTGGGTGGCCTCTAGCAGCTGAGAACAGCCCTCAGTTGACAGACAGTAAGAAAGTAAAGCTGTCAGACTTAAAACTGCAAGGAACCGCGCTCTGCTTACTGCAGTGAATTTTAAAGAAGATCCTGAGCTTCCAATGAGGTTGTATTCCCCTTCAAAACCTGGATTTCAGCATGGTCAGCTACTGAGCAGAGAGGACTCGGCTAGACTGAATTCAGACCCCTGACCCACAGAAACTGTCAGATAATGAATTTGTGTTCTTTTAAACTGATCAATTTGCGGTGATTTGTTATGCAACAATTAAAACAAATACAGTGGCTTTCACCTTACTTGTGCCTTAGAAATATGTATTTGTGCACCTAATTGGTGGAATCCTAGTTTGAGGAAGTATTGATGTAGTTCTTGGCTCCCTAATCCTTGTGGTATTGGAAAATACATAAAACGTGGAAGGAATAGAGTCTAAGTAACAATAGACAATATCCTGCACAGATAATATGTAGCTATTTCAAAGGAAATCCTGTCTTTTAAAAATAAATGTGTGGTTATAGCCTATTGATTCAATAGCATATAATAATCCCCAATCAGTATATTCTGTATGTCTGGTTTTGTAGTTAAAAATAATACCATTTATGAGACATGAATTGTGCCATCTGAGTTCAGGTTAATCCAACCTGGTCCAGGTCTTTTTATACTCCCTCTTCCAATGTGAGGAGGATAACAGGCATGTACAGCAGTGCAGATATTTGAGGTCTAAATGTTTTATTAAAATACACCCATGTACATGTGAAATAAATAATGGTGTACATGCACATATAGTCAGAATCCATATTTAGAAAATAAACAGTGCTTTATATTTTATGCGATCAACTTTTGTGTTTTCAAAAGAAGAGTATTTTCAACTCTTTAGAGTTGTAGATCCTAAGTTTTTTTTTTATAGTGGTCTCCGGTTTGTATTTGTAAAACTAGGACTCATTTTTTGGATTCCTTAGAAAATTTAAAACTTTTATTATCAGGAATCTGGGCACAGCTTAGCTAATGGTTCTGGCTCAGGGTCTCTCATGAGGCTGCAGTCTTTGGAGACTTGGCTGGGGCTAGAGAATCTGCTTCCAAGTTTACTCGTATGTCTGTTGACAGGAGGCATCAGTAACTCACCACGTGGTCTCTCCATAGTGCTGTTTATGGCATGGCTTTCCAAGAAGGAATGATGAGAGAGAGAGGGAATGAGAGAGAGAGAGAGAATAGGAGAGAGGGAGTGCACAAAAGAGCAACCAAAACAGAAGCCTCTATGTTTCTTTTATTCCCTAACTCTGGAAGTTACATACCATCACTTCTGCCATATTTTATGGGTTCAAAGTGAGTCACTATGTCCATGTCCAGCCCTCACTCATTGGGAGGGGTTTACACAGGGTGCGAATATCAGAAGGATCACTGAGGGTCACCTTGGTGGCTGCTTACTAATATGTGACATTCTTCGGAAAAACTAACCAGAAGATCAAAAGAGAGAAGAGAAAGGGTAGCCAAGGCTAACTTGAATTTCAAGGCAGATGATCAGTAGTTGCATATAGTGAAATCTGATTTGTGGAATGTCTTTTTTTTTAAGTTTTCCAAATGTGTCAAGACTGCAGTTTGTCCACAGCTTTCCATTCTCCTCTTCTTACATAGTAGTGGAACCCTGGGTTTTCAGCTGGATATATGGGTGCCCAGAATAAAGACCTTACTTTTCATTCTTTGCTGGAACTAAGTATAGCATCTGACGTGGGTGAAGAAGAGCTGTGGGCAACTTCTGAGTCATGCCCTTTTATTTGTATATTTTTTCCTCTTCTAATTATTGACATGTGGACATGGGGACATGGAGGTGAGCTTTCTCAGATCACATGGATGAGAGAAATACTCTAGGGATAGCAAGGCAACAAGGTGGGAGGGGCACAGGAAGTGACCCTGGAGTTGCCAGTCTAGCGCTGGATTGTTTACATCAGGACCTTTAGATAAGAGATAAACTGACTTCCTCTTTGTCTAAGCCAAAATTATTTTTGGTGTCTGATTTAGTCACAGGATTCATATTCTAACTCTATATTTTTCAAACTTTTTTGACTACTACTCTGTTTAAAATACATTTTAAATTGCAACACAGTATATACGCAAACATATAGCTAATTAAACATTTTTACAAAATTATAATTGTCTTAATTATATTCACTCTAATTTATTCCATTCTATTCTGTTTCGTTCCATTTCACTCCATTCTATTAAGGCAAATAATGCTGCTCACTGACACCTTAATCAATTTATGACTCACCAATGGCTCATAACCCATAGTTTGAGAAACATTGTCCAAACTAAAACAGTAAGATAAAAGTGATTTGCCTATGTGATATGTTCTATGACAGGGCTCCCCCCGCCCCCTGCCCCTAAATAGAATCCTGGGAATCTTTTAGAAGTAGCAAAATTAAACTTATTATTACCTCTTCTGTGTTAAATTTACCAGCAGTTTATAATGATTTCAATTTTGAATCATGTCTTGTTCTATTTTTCTTGATTTATTCATTCTAGAGAGTGTATTGAGTCCCTTGTATTGAATAGGTGTTGTGTTAGATTTGTAAGGAATTATTTCCCTCAAAGAGCTATAGTCTATCAGAATGACAGGCATGCAAACAGATAAGTTAAAATGGAATGTCACTGCTATTGTTACTTAAACATAGTGGTCATGAGGTAATCAAACCATAAAACCTCATGTGTTTGCACCCAAGAAGATGTTGAGAATAAAACACATGAGGTATTATAGAAGCAAAGGTGAAAAGATTTCACTGCAGGTTGAGTATACCTTATCTGAAATGCTTGGGACCAAAGTATTTCAGATTTCGGAATTTTTTTGGAGTTTGGAATATCTGCAATATATCTTTACTGGTTGAGCATTCCTAATGTGAAAATCCTAAATCTGAAATTCTCCAATGAGCATTTCTTTTGAGCATCATTTCAGAAAGTTTTGGATTTTGGGACATTTTGTATTTGGGATGCTTAAACTCTATCTGGAATCTGCTCCACTTCTATCAAATAAGCATAGAGCAGAACACTTTTGGACTTGGGGATTGAAATAAAGGTCAGTTGAGTTAATCAGCCCAAATTCTCACCCTTTTTTTTGTACACAGAATGTGAATCTTAATATGGAAAAAGTATTGTGTACATGGAATACTATGTGATAAACATTATAAAACTGAAGTTTTGGTAGCACTTTGCCCATGCTTACTGAGACTTATTGCAATGAAAAGACATTTATAGCTTTAATACTCAAAATCCCTTTGTCACTTTCAATATCTTTGGCATTTTAAGTGATCCATCACATTTTTCCAAACTAAAATCTTAGAAATGTATTTACTTGCCTACTTTGTATTAACCTGACTTTAGCTGGGGAGAATTTCCTTATCTCAAAAGTGGCAGGAATGTGCCCTTGTAACAAGTATCTTAGAAGTAAGACAGAGTTCAGACAGTGTGAAACCATTTCTTATATGGGTGGAGAGGGTTTGCGGACATTTGATGCCAATCTAAGATTCAGAATTGTCAATTACAGTAAGAATTTAGATGATTTTAAACTAAAGAAATAAAGGAACATCATTACATTATAAAGAGAATGGGGGAAGCATGAAACTCTGAATTCCTGCGTGGTCTGTATTAATCACAGTTCCTTTTAGTATGTATCTCCTTGGAAATGGAACCACAACACATTTGGAATATCTTATATAGGATGGCAGAGAACAAGCTACTTAAGCAGTGGCCAAGAGCAACCTGATGTTCTGAACTACAAATTGAAAGTGAAGGTTACTTTCTTGTAGACTTTATCTTAAAGCAGTAAAACGGGTAACTGCAGCTACAACTGAAAGTATTGATTTTGTAATTTCAGCAAATTAAGAACAAGACAGAAAACCTATTAAACCTTTCCAGTGATTGCCAGGGTATTTTTTGGTGATTCTGAGGGTGACATTAAAATTACATACACCTGTCTCTTTAAAGTAAAACATATACATTACATAGAAGATGCTAAATGTAATTTTGGTAAGTATGTGTGTTCTCACACTTTAAAAGTGAAACTT
>RJWJ010049105.1:0-10366 GCA_004363605.1 Indri indri | reverse complement strand
GCAAATGTGTTTCCCTGAGTTCTGTGAGCCATTCTAGCAAATTAATCCAACCCAAAGAGGGGGTTGTGGGAAGGCTGATATACAGTCAGAAGCACAGGTAGGACACCCTGGGGCTTGCTTTTGATTGCCACCAAAAGTGGGGAGCAGCCTCGTGGGACTGATCCCTCACCCTGCCGGTCTGACACTATCTCAAGGTAGACAGTGCCGATTGAACTGGGCTGGAGGACACCCAGCTGGTGTCCACTGCAGAATTGCTTGTTTGTCTAGTTTGTGACCCCATACTTTGGTCACAGAAGTCTTCTATGTTGGTTGTTGTGCTGTGAGAGCAGAGGAAAGACCATTTGTTTTTCTACTCACATCTGCAGCCCTCTTCACCTGCCACTGGCAAAGCCAGTGTTTGTCTCTTAGTCTTTAGAATGGGAGCTGACATATTGTTTCTATTTACAACTTCAAAAGGCATTTTTTTGATAAATTATGTTGGTAGGTCATATTATTTCACAGTAAGTCAAATTTTAAGACTTTGAAGTGTCTTCAGTTATGATTTTTAGTGGTCGAATAATACAGAAGACACTTGCCATGTCAGCCTAACTCTGCTCCTGTCACCTGCTCTTCAGGAAACCCATCCCTCTTGCCAGCTCTTCCTGCCCCTTGCTCTGATGGGCTTGCCAGGGGGAGACCCCTTGGCTTGCGCGTAAGTCCCCTCCTGCCTCGCCCTTGCTACCGCTCCAGCCTCAGGTCCCAGACCCCCTGCCGCCCTCCCTTCCGTTGTGTGGACCAACCGCAGGTCCTGGAAGGAGCTGGGAATTCTCTCCTTTAACACAGGCTGTTTCCTTTGCTGGGAGTAAACCTCCTTCTCCTCTCCTGGGCTAAACTCCTCTTAAGAATATTCAAATTCACTACCATACCGAAACCACCCAGCTGGCACACTGCGGGGAGAACAGTTCAGTTATCATGAAACACACACAGGGGTGTCCTGTCTCAGGTTCTGAAGCCATAGTTCTGAAGTTCATAGTGGGGCAAAAATCCCCAATTAGTTAAAATATTAAATACTAAGTAAATACTGCATAGTCAAACAAAGTTATATCCTGTAGAGATAGAATGATTATAACAATATACTGTAATTAAAGTTAAGTGAATGTGGTCTCTCTCTCTCTCTCTCGAAATATCTCGTTGTACTGTTCTCACTCATTTTTGAACCATGGTTGACTGCGGGTACCTGAAACCATGGAAAGTGAAACCGTGGATAGGGGGGTTACTGCTGTTCCTCTGTGCCTCAGTTTCCTCCTGCATAGAATGAGAACAATACTTCCTATCTCGTAGATTGTTTTGAAGATACAATGAGTTAATATGTGTAAAGCGCATAACCAGTAATGCCTCAATTAATTGACTCAACTAAGAATACTTTTAAAAATAATTGTTACCTTCTTATGTAGTAGAAGATTGATAAATTGCACGATTTCTGCCTAGTAGAAAGGATTGCCTCAAAGGTTAGAGTTTTAGAGCTGGTAGGACATTGAATAGTTTTGTGTCTGACTTTGCAATCTTATCCATAGTAAGGCATTCAATAAATGCTAGCTCTTGTTACTAATCAGCAGTGGTGATAATGATCTTGTTTGGTGATAATGATCTTGTTACGGTTCTAACTCATGAAAGTGCTCCTCCGATATGTTAGAGTAGGAGGCAGAGGCACCATGCTCAGGAAGGAAAGTGGTCGCACAAATGCTCAGGGAAGAGTGCTAGGGAAACTGTGCCTGGGTTGTGCTGTCTGAGCAAGGTCAAGTGGCCGCTTCACGGCAGTGTGAGTCAGGCTCTAACATTTGGTTTCGTCAAGTCCGCTTATAGCCCTTCCCAACCACAAAATTGGTGGACTCGGGAGGACAGGATGGCAGATGTCACTATGACTTCCCATGGGCACTGAAGACTAAGGACCAAATAACTTTCTTCTGCTCCAATGCCCTGGCAAGACCCCGGGGTTGTATAGGCTTCCCCGAAGGACTGAGGTTGCTTTTCCTGTATCCCAGCAGAATGGAGACTTGAGTCAGAAAGTAAGTAGGGTCATAGACTACAAAGCAAGTTCTAGTTCTTGAACGCCTTAGTTCATGAGCTGAAATTTATACTCATCAAACACCCAAAGATGTGTAAATTTACTTCTCCCCCTGTCCTACCCCACCTCCTTTCTTTGTAAAAGGTTTCTATGACAGGATGAACAAATCATCACCTCAGTGCTCTAACTTATACAGTGCCCATCCACAAACTCTCTCTGTCCTATATAGCAGTGTTCTTAGTAAAACAACATCAGACGAAGCTCAATGCCACGGTGGAGAGAAGCTGATCCTGCTCTCCCCACCCCAAACACCACTGGGCACCCACCTAAACATGGCTTTGGGGGCAGACAACCTAAACAATATTCCTGGTCCATTTTTCTGAGTGTCAGGTATCAAAAGAAAGTTATTTAGGTGACTCAAATAGAGATTAAAGATGTTATTCAACTGATGCACATCAGAGAGTACCTAAAGGACAGGTGACCCCAAGCTTAAAGTAGGATCAAGATTTTTATAGGATAGGAGAAAGCTGAATTCATTAACTTGTCGTTCTGGCTTAGGGAGCAGTTTTTGACTTTAATCAAAACTCGTAGTTGAAGGTCATTCCTGTTCTCGTGCCTCCCGCTCAAGATCGTTGGTGCAATCCAATACCATCAAAATAGTATTTTATAAAAGTGTTTTTGTAAGCCTTGTAGCTTATTGTCTTGTCAATTCACAATGTGGGGGAGATACATAGCAAAAAAGAAAGAAAAGGGGGCAAGGTTAGAAGTCAAGAGAGAAATATGCTCCTCTGCTATGCGGGCTTCAGTCCTGTTGTACAAGAATCGCAGCTGCATCACAAATGAGAGCATGTGGGCAAAAGCATCTGGGGCACTGGCAGATGCCCCTCATGTGCAGAGTCCTCCTGCCCGCATTCCTGAAGGTCATTACTGTAGATCCTTCTATAGGCCCTGACTTCTTCTGGCTCTGCTCAGGAAACATCCCTGTCCCTCTGCTCAGACAGAGTCATCCTTTGTGGCCATCTTAATTGTGGCCAATGGACAATGCTCCCTTCTGTAAGCCCCAGGGACAGGTACAAAGAAACTGAGAGTTTTTAGCCCGACCTAGCCCAGGCTTTCTCTGCCAGCCTCTTTTCATCCTTCCTGGCTTCTCTTCCTGGCATGTTAGGCCACTGCCCTGGCCGGCTGGGTGAGCTCCAGCAGCCTCTCCTCTGTTATCCGAGCTGTCTTCTCCTCCTGGGTCATTGCCTTAGGCTTGTTTGTGGCTCCTTCTGCTGGTCCTTCAAGCTCTACAGTCCCTTGCCTCCACCAGCCCCTCTTCCTTCCCGCTCTTCCTGGGCATTCTCCATCAAGGGTGTGGCATTTCCATTTGGAAAATCCTAGCAGCCCCCTGGCAGATGTCTATGTTAGCTTGGCCAGTTGTTTCCACTGATGTTGGAAAGGGAGTCACAGGAACCCCAGGTGTGGAACTTGGAAATGCTCCTCTGCCTTAGGATATGGGCCTGCCATCTGCTGGAAGAGAGGACACTCCCTCTTTTTCCAAAACAGAGATCTGACAGCCCTCTCCTTGTCTCTAATTTGAGTAGCACGTCTTCTGGGAGAAGAGGACAATTTTCAGATTCCCCTAAGTTAAAACAGTCTGTTTGAGACCAGCCTGAGCATGAGCGAGACCCCATCACTACAAAAAACAGAAAAATTAGCCAGGTGTGATGGTACATGCCTGTAATCCAGCTATTGGGGAGGTTGAGGCAGGAGGATTGCTTGAGCCCAGGAGTTTGAGATTGCAGTAAGCTATGATGATGCCATGCACTCTAGTCCTAGATACAGAGTGAGACTGTTCCAAAAAAAGAAAACAAAACAAAAAACCAAAAACAAACAAATAAACTTTCTGCCCTTGGTTATTTTATGGATGAGGAAATTTAACCCAATCTTCCCAGATGAGGGGCGTGAAGGCAACGACCGTGTAGTTTCCCTGCTGGGAGAGGTGTGGGCAGGGCCCCGGTTGGCACACAAGGCACATTTTTAAAAGGCACCCCTTCTGAGCAGACGTGGCTAAAAGCTCTTCCTTTGGACAGTGAAATTACAAAACAGAGCCCTCAGGGTGACAGACTTAGCAGGTGGAGTGCAGGCAGGATTTCCTCCCACTCACCCCCCCTAGGAGGCCCTTTGTGCCCGGTACAAACTGCAGAATCCCACCACCCTGGGGGAGACGGTGGCTGGAGTCCCGCTGGCTCCTCCTCCTGTGCTCCAAAAGCCCTCCATCCAGCTGTTCGTGACAACGCTCTGACTGACACAAATGATAGGCAGTTTATTAACATTTCATCAGGATGAGGTCCACATTGATCAGTTCAGATCATTCAAACCTCATGAAAAACACATTTTCAGCACATCTAACTTACCGGCAGGTTGGGGATGCCCCACCCGCCTACCTTCCATCGTTTATCTTGAAGTCTTTCAATCTCTTAACAAATTCCCCCTTCTGACCTAGCACAGCCCTGGTGGCCACGGGAAGAACAGAGTAACCAACTCTGGCTCCTTGTCCCATTTCTGTCCTTCCCTTTCTCTCCTGGTGCCCTCATACTGCAGTCAGCGAACTTTCCTTCCCTTGGGCAGGTCTCAAAAACTCCATCACTTAAGTTTCCTTTGTCCAAGTTTTCTCAATGCGGTGGTTTCTTGTGTTTGAGGTTCTAGTCTTGTTCCTTTTTTTTTTCAATTTGGGGCTCAGGATAGTCAACAATATCAACATTAATAACAATTATAATAGCTACCAATTACTAAATGATTACTCTCCACCAGGCATTGTGTTTGGCAGTTTGCATGTAATATTTTATCAAATCCTCATGAAAATACTCTGAACTTGGTACTCTCTTTAGCCCCATTTGACAGGTGAGGGGATTAAAGAGTAAGAACTCACAGCCGGTGTGTGGCAAAGTCAGGGCCAGAACCGTGTCTGTCTGACTCCAGAATCCAGGCTTTACTGCCAGCAGCCTAGTTCTGATTCTAGGGGGAGCCCAGGAACACCGTAAGGTCTGAATCCAGCCAGGACTTACTGGACTAGATGCTGATGACATTTGTATTCCTGGAAATGTCTCTTTAGGGGAGCACAAGGGTTCAAAGAAAGAAGCCATTTGTTCTCATCTCCTTCTAACACAGCAGAAGAGGGCATGGCCTTGGTTTTCTTCACTGTTGTGTCTCCGGTGCCCACAGTGGTCTCTGAGTGAGGTGGGGGCCATCAAAGGATTTCAAGGGAGGAGGGGCACTCTCTGACACACTTTTGAGAGGCTCAATCTGGTGGCACGAGTAGAAGCAGGGAAAGCTCATAGGCTCAGAAGCTGTCCCAAAACTCCAGGCAACATTTTTGATGCTGGCTTGGAGGACGGAGAGAGAGGATGAGGATGAGAGAGAGGATCAGACATGCAGTGCAAGTGGATAGGATGGGTGTACTGACTGATTCAATGGGCGGGGGGGCCGGTGAGGGTGACGGGTGCCTCTAAGGATTTTGGCCTGAGCGAAGGGAGGTTGAAGTTTCCATTGACTACTGTGAGAGGGGGAGAGCAGGGGTTCGGAGTAGGATCCTGTCAGACATGTACAGGCAGGTGCCTGGCACAAAGCTGGAGGTGAGGGTCTGGAGCTCAGAGGAGATAAAAGTGCTGGGTGGAGATATACATGCGGGGTCTTCAGCAGACACAGGGTCTAAAGCCCTAACGGGGCCCAGCCACATTGCCAAGGGAGTGACGGTGAACAGAGAAGCCCAGGGCTGAGTCTACTAAAAATCAGGCCAAATTTTACTGTCTGCAAAGCAAAATCTGAGCATCCAAAAGAATAATGATGGCAGGCATCACTGAAACATGCCGAACATACAATAGTCCATGAGCTTCCAGTATCCCAAACTCACAAGCTCATTGTTACAGTCCCCTCACCTCCTAATTTTTAGGTACTCCTCGTTGTTCCTCATCCAAGGACAGCACCGCTTCTTGCGGTCCAATGCAAGTATGGTTTTATTTATTTTTCAGTCATTTCTAGGATTTGGGCTGGTGAGGGAGGCTGAGCATGTGCTAAGTCCATTGCGTTGATCTAGAATTCTGAATGTTGCTAAATAAATAAAGAGATGAAGCTGGCTGTCATAGAAGAGGATTTTTTTTTTTTAAATCAGAGCTCTATGGGATAGCACCAAAAATGGTTCCCTCCCTGAATCTCTCACTCACTCATTTACTGGGTAGCAAAAACGTACTGGTTACCTACCATGTGCAGCAATTATGCCAGGGGTAAAAAGGTGAATGGACATGGATGTGGTCCTGGAATTTCATGACAGCACATTCTAAAGGGAGAGGTGGATTCAGAATTACATCATTGCATGGGGGCAATTGGAAGGTGTAGGAGAAGCATCAGAATCTCCCTGGGGTCTCGGACAAGGCTTTTAGGAGCAGATGGTATTTCAGATGAATCTTAAAGCACATTTGGATGTGTCTAGATAGAGAAAGGAAAGGAGAAGGGCATGAGCATTTTAGACAGAAGGAACAGCACATGCTAATGCAAGGAGGCATGAAACAGGCTGGCTGTTCTGATGTCTGACAGCCAATTTAATATTTCTAGAGCCAGGAGCGCTTATGAAAAATGGCAGGAGGTGAGGTAGGGAAGTCTAGACCACAGATGAGCTTGGGGGTTAACTCAAAGAGATCCCGAGGAAACAGAAGTCATTGAAGGTTTGCAGGCAGGAGAGTGACATGATGAGCTTTAGAAAAGTCACTCAAGATGCAAAGAGATGAGGAGTAAGATGGAAGTCAAGGAGATTTGGGCCGGGTGCAGGGGGCTCACACCTGTAATTCTAGCACTTTGGGAAGAGATGGGAGGATCGCATCAGGCCAGCAACTCAAGCCCAGCCTGAGCAAGAGCTAGACCCTTTCTCTACAAAAAATAGAAAAACAAGCCATGTGTTGTGGTGCGTGCCTGTAGTCCCAGCTACTCAGGAGGCTGAGGCAGGAGGATCACTTGAGTCCAGGAGTTTGAGATTGCTATGAGCTATGATGATGCCACACCACTGCACTTCACCCAGGGCGACAGAGCGAGACTGTGTCTAAAAAAACAAAACAGAAGGAGATTTGGGAGACAATTACAGCCACCCAGCTATGAGGAAAGGGGGACTTGAGCTGAGGCACTGATGATGGGGCTGGACAGGATGGGACAGATGAGAGGTAAGTAGCAGGTAGAGTCTATAAAACTCACTGATTGTTGGATGTGCAGGGTGATTAAAACTTAAGGGTCTAAAAAATTTCTGGATTCCTAGAATGATTGACTGAGTTGAGGGGGTATCACTTAGTGAGTAGGACACAAGAGGCAGAGAAAGTTTGGGGCAGAAAATGGTTGCAGTGGGTTGAATAGCATCCCCCTAAAATTCCTGTCTACCAGGAACCTCAGAATATAACATTATCTGGAAATAGGGTCTTTGCAGATGTCACTAATGGATCTTGAGATGAAATCATCCTGGATTTAGGGTGGATCCTAAATCCAATGACTGATGTCTTCATCAAAAGAGGGAGGACGCGGAGACACAGTGATGTGGGAAAGAAGTCTATGTGAAGACAGAGGCAAAGATCAGCTTGCCACAGGCTGGGAATGCTAGGAGCCACCAAGAGCTGGGGAGGCGAGGAAGGGTTCTCCCCTGGAGCCTTCAGAGGGAGCATGGCCCTATCAATGCCTTGATTTGGGATCCAACCTCCAGAACTCCGAGAGAATAAATATTTCTGTGCTTCAAAGCACCAAGTTTGTGGTAATTTGTTACACTAGCCCTAGGAAACAGATACAATGGTGAATTAAGCTTTGGACTTCTTGTTCTCGGGTGTATTACTAATCTATTGCTCCACAAGCAATTATCTTGAAACTCTTTGTCCTAAAGCAACAAGCATTTATTGTCTCATATTTTCTGTGGGTCAAGACTTTGGGAAATTCTTACTGAGTGATCCTGTCTAGAGTCTCTCATGAGACTGCAGTCAAGATACTGGCCTGAGATGCGGTGTCTGAAGGCTTGGCTGGAGCTGGGGGAGCCACTTTGAAGATGGTCCATTCACACGGCTGTTGGCCAAGGGACTCGGTTCCTTACCTCGTGGGCCTCTCCGCAGGGCAGCTCACAACACGGTGGCTGGATTGCGCCAGAGCAAGTGATGTGTGTCTGTGTGTGTGTGTGAGAGAGAGAGCACGCGAGACAATGCCTTTTTATGACCTAGTCTCAGAAGTCACACACTGTCACTTCTGCTTTATTCTATTCATCGGAAGTGAGCCACTAAGTCCAGTCCACACTCAAGTAAAGAGTAATTAGACTCCACCTCTTGAAGGTGTTTCAAAGAATTTGTGGACATATTTTTTAAACCATTATACTAAAATGTCTGTGGGAGTTCCTTGTAGAGAAGCCCAGAGGACTTTTAGCTCTATGGGCTTTAAGAGCAGCAAACCTATCTGGGCTGCAGACATGAATTTGCGATAGAGGTGAGGAAGTGAGAGGTTTAGAGGACAGGAGGATGCAGCTATGGAATTTAAGGCTTTGGAGTTACTCCTGTTGCAGGTTATGCCAAGTTCCAGAGTATGACCATGGTACTGTTCCTGAAGCATTAGGTTGAATCATATGAAATAACTGAATTTGTAGGTCAGAACAGTATAATATAAGCAGTTTTATACAGTTCAACCTAAATAAATATGGGTGAAAGTCATTAAGGTTGAATTTCTGAACTTGGTTTCGGGACAAGAAACCTTGCTTATATATTCTCTGTCCTTCTAACAAAAGGACTAGTTATTAGGTCATTAAGTATGAAATGTCCGATTTAGTTTATTATATCTCAAACAAGAAGCTGTACAATTAATCAAAACTGTGCCTAAACTATCGACATAGTTTTGCCATCTTAACATTAGCTTGTTTATGCCAGCAGCAAAGAAGCCTTGAGAGCAAGTGGCAATGAAATCGTGAAAGGCATTTTCCACATCTTGTTGAGAATTCAATATTTTTCCTTGCAAAAAAGTGGTCCAAAGCCTGGAAGAAGTGGTAGTCAGTTGGTGCAAGGTCTGGTGAATACAGTGGATGACAGAGTTTCCAAGTCCAGCTTCTGTAGTATGAGCAGCGTTATTTTTTGTGACGTGGTCTTGCAAGAGGATTGGCCTGTCTCTATTGACCAACCTCAGCATTTAATTGCAAGCATACTCATTATTTCATCCAACCGATTGCAGTAGACATATGTGGTTATCGACTGACCAGGTTTCGTCAAGCTTAGTGGATAATACCAGTGCTGGACCACCAAACAGACACCATTAGCTTTTCTGGATGAATATTCAGTTTTGGACTGTGTTTTGACACTTCATCTTTATCCAACCATTGTGCTGAATGTTTGAGATTGTCAAAAAGGATCCATTTTTCATCACACGTAACAATACAGTGTAGAAATGGTTCACCTTTATGTCGTGATGGCAAAGAAAGGCAAGCTTCAAGATGACTTCTCTTCTGATGCTGTTTTAATTTATATGGTACCCGTCTATCCAGCTTCTTTACCTTGCCCATTTGTTTCAAATGGTCCAATATTGTTGGAATAGTAATGTCAAAACTTGCTACTAATTCTTGCATAGGTTGAGATGGATTCGCTTCCGCTATAGCTTTCAGCTCATCATTATCCACCTTGGTCTCAGATCACCCACGTGGCTTATTTTCAAGATTAAAATCACCAGAACAGAACTTTCGGAACCATTGACATACTATGCATTCATTAGCCACATCCTTTCCAAACACTTCACTGATATTTTGAGCTCTCTGTGCAGCATTGGTTCCACGATGGAACTCATGTTCAGAAATAACATGGATTTTTGACTCATCCATGGTTTCACAAAAATTGCTCTAAAAAAATTTGGAAGATACTCACAAGCCAAAACCCACACTTTTGAAAGAATGAGGGTGTACCTTCATAATAAAAATACAAGAAGTGTCAAAGTGAAAATGTCAGAGATATCAACTGTCAAACTTAGTACTTAAGGAAATCGGACATTTCATACCTAATGACCTAATAGTTTTCTCTTTTCACTTTTTTCTGTTCACCCCATTTGATTGCTGCTCATTTGCTCTCAGAAATCTGACTGACATATTAGAAAAAGTGGATCTTTTGGAAAACTTCTGTTCATGTCTTTTGCCTACTTTTTAACAGGCTTGTTTGAGTTCTTCGTAGATTCTGGATATTAGCCCTTTATCTGATGTATAGTTTGTGAATATTTTATCCCATTCTGCAGGTTGTCTATTTATTCTGTAGATTATTTCCCTTGCTGTGCAGAAGTTTTTAATTTAATTAAGTCCCACTT
>RJWJ010049104.1:0-10364 GCA_004363605.1 Indri indri | reverse complement strand
TGTCAAAGGGATGGACATGAGCAGGCTCCCAATGGAGTGCGCTATAAACTAGACTACACTAACCCTGTATGAGTGGATCACACCCACAAATCAGTGGTTGATATCTGGTTCTGTAATTGTCTGTCTCTTTTGGCCATTTTTCTTACCATATTAAAAGCACTGATTTGGGCAATAAAAAAGATTAAATGTAAATAAATATCGAGTTTTCCTTTCTAAAAATTATTAATTAAATTTAAGTTTACGGAAATAATAGCTAAAGTGACGCTGCAAGGGAAATTCATTTGTAAAGGCAATAGGTTCCTTAGGCCAAACTAGAGTAATTGCTGGCGTGTCTTCAGCTGGCCTTTCCGGGAGGCATGAGTTAGCACGGTTATGTAACCAAGGTGTTATCTCCTATGTGAACCATGTGCGCTAGCCACAGAGCCCACCACTTCCTCACAGGTGGATTCAGTAAGACATTGATTAACAGATTCACCAGAGTTATATAGGGCAAATATCCCGTAACACTTATACTTAAAACAGAATGCAAGTCAGTCTGCAGAGAATGCATTTCAAATATTAGCCACCATTCTGTGGCAGAGGAAGGCAAACCACAGAGGAATATTGTGGGAAAATGTTAATATGTAAAAATTATCGGCGCTATATAAACTCCAGGTTCCAGGTGTGTGGTTGAATGGTAAGTCCTTTAATAGTGTACTACCTTTAGTATTTTTCAATCTAAGAAATGATCTTTCTCTGTAGACCCAATCTTGAAGCTTTAATGATTTTGTATTAGGAATTTGTGAGAATAATGTGTGAGTAGGTACTAACAAATTTTCGTGGACTGATTTGTAGGAGAATAATTGTAATAGGTGGGTTTAGAATAGCACACTGATCATAATGCTTCGTGCAAAATAGTGCAGCACTGAGGTGGAAGGTGGGTGTGTGTGCATGGAGAGGGAGGATTCATTTTAAAGGGTGAAAGAAATTGAATTGCATAAATAAAAAATGCATTTCTGGGGTAAGAAAATGAGAGGTTACTGTGAGAAATGGGGTGGTAGAGAAGATCAGGCTATTTTACTCTCTCTGTAGTGATGATACTTGAGAAGTATGAAAAAAGACTGACTTTATTTTAAAAGGTGATCCTTACAACTGGACACTGCACTGCACTAAGACTGAGTTTTTAGTTATGCCTTTAACAATGATAAAATCGACTTTTGTTTGTTTAAGATGACAAGTGTTTACTACTCATTTACAGGCTTGAGGATTGGTTGGGGATCTGTCCAACTCTGGGGATCTGTTCAGCTTAGGTAAACTTTGCTGGTTTCTGCTCCACTATGTCTTCTAATTTCAGGGATGAGAATGAGTTCATAGCCTCTATATAATATATGTTTACTGTATTATAGAAAATAAAAACACAAGAAACTGAGCAAATTCATGCTAAAAGTTTCCGTTTAGATGGTGAAATCCTAATTCATTCATTGTTTAAAATAAGTCACATGGCCAAGTCTGACAATGAGGAAAAAAAGCATATTGTATATTGGGAGACATTGGGAGTCACTTGGCAAGTTCTGCACATGTATATTCCTCTTGTAAGAGAAAAAGAAGTTAATTGGAAACAATAAAACAAATTACTATTTCCGTACCTCCTCCAACAAAAAGTAATATTGGATACTATTTAAAATACCTGAGGCACAAACTCCTTGCCTTCAATAATTTTCAAGTAAAATTAAAGAATTAATAATTTATTCATTCTTTCTTTTATGAATTCTATTTCAGACCAATTTTTCCAGTTGATAATAAATTTCCTCTTCATAAATGGAGTTTTAGCTAATAATTCTGAAAGAAATAATCCTTTGGTGGACTATTTGATTCAGAAAAGAATCATAAATGTATACAACCAATAAGAAAATATTTTGGGAGATGTTTTCAATGAAGGAAATAGACTATCAGCATCTAAAATACAACTCAATCTTAGCTTAATTAAATATGCAATAAGCAAACATAATGTCCCGTTGACGTGATGTAATATAAAGTATATAATAGCATATGGACCTAAACAAGCTTCTAGAAGTAAGATACATTTATCAAGTATGGGATGAGTAGAGACCAGTAAAATGACAACGCAAGAAAGCAAATAAACAAATTTAGAATTTGAGACCTTCTATAAGATAACTTGTTTATCAACCAATGACATAAATCTTAGAATGTATTTTCTCTGAATTAAAAAAGAAAAGGGATCTAACAGCAAAGGTTATGTGTGACATCTGTTTAAATTGTAATTGAAATAAAACAACTGGAAATATAAATTTGGTAGACAGACAAGAAAATTTCATTTTGGATTTGTTAGTAACAAATATCAAAGCGCCATTTTTTAAATTATGAAAATGGTTTGGTGGTTTATAAAACAATATCCATATTTATTAGAGATTCATATTGTTTGTTAAGAGTTAAATGACTTTGATATCTGAAATTTATTTTAAAATATGTTAGAAAAGAAATAAAATGCCGATGGAATAAATGTGGCTAAATCTTTCTGTTGAATTTTGGATGCTGGTTTGTTATATTATTTCTTTCTACTTTTAAATATATTTAAAATATGTATAATCCATTATTTTTAAATAACTTGCTCTTCCAATGAGTGTAATATTGAAATTGTCCCATGCTGCCTGTTTTAAGTATAATTTAATACATTTTATGATTTATTTCATACATACCAATTGTGATTCACACAAATTTTTTCTTTCATTTCTTGTTTTTAGCAAGTTAAATGTTTGCTGTGATTTGATAGAACTTCTCTGTATTTTTTATTTTGTCTTTTCAAAGTATGAAATTAAACCTTTGATCTTTCACATTATAGCTTCCCAAGATTTCACAATTATGGAAGATATTAACTTTTTATTATTATTTATTGTGGCACTTATAAAAATGATGCCCAGCATTCATGAATTCTGTAAAAACATAAAGAAATATAACTTGAGCATCAGTATAGGTGCAATATCTAATTTTATATTCCATTCTCTGTCTCAGAGAATATTATTCAATATTACGTAAAAAAAGTAAAAGGTTCTAATATGCTTGCAAAAGAAATTAACACTTTTATTTATTATATACAGTTTTGGTTATAAATTTCCAAATTTGGTTTCTAATATGCAAATGGAATTAATTACTGTTTATTGTCACTGTAAGCATAATGGGGCACACTACAATTTAGTCCCGTATTTTGTCATTACAGATTGAGAAATATCAATTTAAGTCTCCAAAATTAGACATGGAATGATTTTTTTTCTTTCCTTCTAAAGAATTGTGTAAAGTTTCTTTAGGTCCTGTAACAAATTTTCACAGAGGCTTAAACAACACATTTATTTCTTATGGTTCCATATGATAGAAATCCAACTCAGGTCTCAGTGGGCTAAAATTCAGGCATTGCCAGGGCTGCATTCCTTGTTGGAGATCTGAGAGAAAAAGCTAATCCTTTGCCCTTTCCACCTTTAAGAGTCTTCCCATATTCTGTGGATTGTGAACCCTTCCTCTGTCTTCAGAGTCAGCAACATTGCATCTCTCTTTGACTTTCCTCTGTAGTTACACCTTCCTCTGACTTTTGACTTTTTTTCCTGCCTTCTTCTTTACATGATTTTTTTTTATTTCAAGTAGCTTCTTTTAATCAATGTTACTTTTTGTATAATATATTTCTGTTAATGGTAAAGAGCTGCATTTAAAAAATAGAGTATTTAAAACCATATTAGAATATTCTTTTTATGTCATTATTTTTTTTATTTCAAAATATTATGGTGGTACAAATGTTTTTGGTTATACGGATTGTCTTTGTAGTGCTTGAGTCAGGGCTATAAGTGTGCCCATCACCCAGATAGTGTTCCCTGTACCAGTTAGGTGGGTTTTTGCCCATCCCCTCCCCACTCCTCCCCACTGCTTAATTTCCACTGAGTTATCCTTCCCTCTGTTCACGTGTGCTCATTGGTTAGTTCCAATTTAATAGCAAATACATTGGTATTTATTTTTCCATTCTTTAGATACTTCACTTAGGAGAATTGTCTCCATTTCCATCCAAATACCTGCCATTAGTCATCCTTCTCCATGGCTGAGCAGTATTCCATGGTATACATATACCACATCTTGTTAATTCATTCATGAATTGATGAGCACTTGAGATGATTTTACATCTTTGCAATTGTGAATTGTGCTGCAATAAACATTCACATGCAGGTGTCTTGTTGATAAAATGACTTTTTTCCTTTGGGTAAATACCCAGTAGTGACATTGCTGGATTGAATTGTAGGTCTACTTTTTTTTCTTTGAGGAATCTCCATATTGTTGTCCATAGAGGTTGTACTAATTTTCAGTCCCACTAACAGTGTGTAAGTGTTCCTTTCTCTCTGCATCCATGCCAGCATCTATTGTTTTGGGACTTTTTAATAAACGTCATTCTAACTGGGGTAAGGTGATTTCACATTGTGGTTTTAATTTACATTTCTCTGATGAATAGTGGGGTTGAACATTTTTTCATATGTTTATTGGGCATTTGTCTATCTTCTTTTGAAAATCTTCTGTTCATGTCTTCTATCCACTTTTTAATGGGGTTGTTTGCCTTTTTCTTGCTGATTTGCTTTTGTTCTTTGTAGATTTTGGTTATTAGCCCTTTATTGGATGAAAACCTTGTGAATATTTTCTGTCATTCTCTAGGTTATTTTCTCTTTTGATTATTTCCTTAGTTGTGCAGAAGCTTTTTAATTTAATTAAGTCCGATTTATTTATTTTTTTGTTTCTGTAATTGCCATTGGGATTTTAGTCATAACCAACACAGCATGGTATTGGCACAACCTAGTGACATAGACCAATGGAACAGAACAGAGAACCCAGATATAACACCATCCACATATAGCCAACTGATCTTTGACAAAGCAGACAAAAACATGCACTGGGGAAAAGAAGCCCTGCTCAATAAATGGTGCTGGGAAAATTGTTTAGCCACATGCAGAAAAATAAAACAGGACCCCTATCTCTCACCACCCACAAATATTAATTGAAAAATAAAGGACTTAAATGTAAGACATGAAACCATAAGAATTCTAGAAGAAAGTGTAGGGAAAACTCTTCTAGATATTGGCCTAGATAAGGAATTTGTGACTAAGACCTCTTCCTCTTCTAATAATCCTTCTGATTACAATAGGTCCATGTATATAATACAGGGTTATCTCTATATTTTAAGGTCATCTGTGTAGGGATCCTACTTACATTTGCAGGCTTAGCTCCCCTTTGATGTGTAAACTGACTTGTTCTTCACAGGCTCTGAGAATTAGAACCTGGACACCTTTGGGAGGTAGGTATTATTCTGCCACTACAATACTACTAAGCAGTGTGTACTGTTAATAATGAAAATAAGTATCTATTTTTTCTTACTATATAAAAGAGTTTTGAACATTGGAAAAATATTTGTCCTGAAGTCCCATGATGACCTTTTTCTTAGGACCAGATGAAAAACATGTGCATATCCTAAATAGCTCATACCCACTTTTTTCTCTTTATACTAGTGCTTATTACATTCCCCCAAACACAAGATATTTGTTAAATATGGTTTTCCCTTGGAAAACTCATGTATACTATCTCCTATTTCTATGGTTTGGATATGGCTGGTTTGTCTTGGCCAAATCTCCTGTTAAAATTTGGTCCCCCGTGTGGTGGTATGGGGTGGTGGGTGTCTGGTGGGAGATGTTTGGGTCCTGAGGAAAGATTCCTCATGAATGTCTTGGTGACATTCTCAATGCAGTGAGAGCTCTTGGGAGACTGAATTGGTTCTCCTGGGAATACGTTAGTTTCCCCTGAAAGTGAGTTGTTACAAAGCCAGGTTATCTCTTGGGTTTAGTCCCTCTCACACGTACCTGCTTCCCCTTTGACCTCTCCACTATGTTTTGATGGAGCGCAAAAGCCTTCTCTAGAAGCTAAGCAAATGCCAGTTCCATGTTTCTTGTACACTATGCAGAACTATGAGCTAAATAAACCGTTGTCTCTATAAATTACCCAGCCTTAGCTATGCTTTTATTGAAACACAAAATACACTAATGTACCTATTAAAATATTCTTGTTAAATGTTTTTAATTGTATAATTTATTTAAGTCTCTCCATAGTTTACAGATTATGTAAATAAAACTTTTCTTCTTTGTGTTCTTTTCTTTCTTCTTCCATGTCCTTCTTTCTCTCATTCTCTCTCTTTCCTCCCCTCCTCCTCCTCTTCCTTTTCCTCTCCACCCCCAACTCCTCCTCTTTCTCCTTCCCTTTGACTTTTCTGTTCCCCCTTTATTCCCCATGACTTTATCCTTCTTTTTCTTCTTCTTCATCCTGAACTTCTCAAAATATATTGGTAGAATTGGCACGTGCATCCAAATGCCAGTTGTCCAGAGTAGTAGGTCATAATCCATTCACACAGCTTGAACAACTGTTCTGAGGACATCAACTTCAAAGCCATTATAATATTAGCACGAGTAACACAGAAACACATTTGAAATTCCATGTTCAAAAGCAAAATCATAATGCTTATTACTCTTTGAAATAAAATACTACCTACAACCTACTGGAAATGTAATATTTTGCATGACATAGCGATCAATTTGATATGAACCTTATTTTTTGATAAGGTAATTCTTTTTTTTATTTCTGCATATGATGGGGGTACAAATGTTTAGGTTATGTTTCCCTTGCCCTCCCTAGTCAGAGCTTCAAGTGTGTCCATCCCCCAGACGGTGCACATTGCACTCATTGTGTATGTATATACCCATCCCCTCCTCCCCGCTCCCATCTGCCTGTCACTCGATAAATGTTATTCCTATATGTACACTTAGGTGTTTATCAGTGAAACCAATTTGATGGTGAATACACGTGGTGCTTATTTTCCCATTCTTGGGATACTTCACTTAGTAGAATGGGTTCCAGCTCTATCCAGGAAAATACAAAGGTGCTATATCACCATTGTTTCTTATAGCTGAATAGTACTTAAGTAATTCTTAGGGGGATTTCAAACCTATTTTGTACTCCACAAAGACCCCCAAAGTAAATCACTTTGCCTCGTATGTTTGGAATTTTGCTGCTGTTCACATATGTTATCTTCTTTCTGAATATGTGTGTCTTTCTGAGACTTGACATATACAATTAAGATATATATTCTGGTATTTTAAATGACCTAATAATAATAATGTTATTATCACAATGCAAGTAATGTATTAGGGTGATGGTGGGTGATATTGAAAAATGTAAATTGTTAATTGTAATGAAGAAGTTTATGTTGTTTTTTTTAAAAATTTTTCATTAGTAGGAGAAATACAAGAAGAAAAGGAATGATTTGGAACTCTTCATATTATCTAAATTGATGAATAATTTTACTAAAAATAGAAGTTTGTAGAACCCATTACATATAAGGACTAAATATCACTGAACATAGTTTGCGACCTTACATAGTAGGTACTTTTATCATACTCACTTTCAACATGAAAAAATGGAGCCTTAATACGTTGCATAACATTTTTAAAGTCACACAAATATTGTATGGTGAAAGTAGGTTTCAAAATATTTATTCTGTATAGATTCTAGCTATCAGTCCTATATCAGATGCATAACATGCAAATATTTTCTCCCATTCTGTAAGTTGTTTATTCGCTCTAATGATAGTTTCCTTGGCTGTGCGGGAGTTTTTTAATTTGATCAGGTCTCATTTCTTTTTTGTTGTTGTTGCTGTGATTGTTTTTGTGATCTTCCTCATAAATTCTTTGCCTAGGCCAATGGCTGTAAGAGTTTTTCCAACATTTTCTTCTAGAATTCTCATAGTTTCATGGCTTAGGTTTAAGTCTGTTATGCACTATGAGTTGATTTTTGTAAGAGGTGAGCAGTGCGGAGCCTGTTTCAGTCTTCTACATGTGGCAATCCAATTTTCCGAACACCATTTATTGAACAGGGGTTCTTTTACCCAGTGTATGTTTTTGTCTGCTTTGTCAAAGATCAGATGGCTATATGAGGATGGTTTTATGTCTGAGTTCTCAGTCCTGTTCCACTGACCTAGTACAACCTCTATAAGAAGTAGAACAGAGATATTTCAAAGAAGTAAAAGTCAAACTATCATTTGATCCAACAATCCCACTAATGGGTATCTACTCAAAGGAAAAAAAAAGACATCATATAAAAAAGACATCTGCACTTGAATATTTATAGAAGCACATTCACAATTTCAAAGATGTGGAAACAATGCAAGTTTCCATCAATCCATGAGTGGATTAATAAAATGTGGTGTGTACATATATATATATACACACGCACAAACACACACACACACACACACACACACACACACACACACACCATGGAGTACTACTCAGCCATAAAAATGGTGAATTAATACCACTTGTATTATCCCAGATAGAGCTGCTGCCCATTCTTCTAAGTATCTAAGTATCACAAGACTGGAAAAACAAACACCATATGTACTCACCATTAAATTGGTACTGGTTTATCAAAACTTATGTGCACATATGAAAGTAATTAAAATGGGATGAATCTCAAGAACATGTAACTGGAAGAACAAATTCCCCCACGATTTCATTGCTGTCAAAAGCCCCTTACTTGAATAGGAAATGTACCTATAATCATCTTCTGCTCACAAAAAGTAGCGTAGTACTGCTTAGAAATATGATTTTGTGTTAAGAACAGAAAAGCAGTAAACTTTCTACCATGTATTTGTATTGTCATCAATGAATGGATGACTCTCTTTTTCATGTAAGTGGGCTCTTGGGCATATTCTTGGTGACAGAAGCTATACTTTTTTGTTTGTTAATGAGTATGTGTCATTGATACCAATCTGCATAATAATAAATGATGTTATCTATGAAAAAAAAGAATAAAAGAATTATGTTTTCATATGATAGTGTATAAGGAGAAGAAAAAGCCAGCCATATTATATGTGATCATAGAAGGAAAAAAAAAATCTGAGGGGAAATCCCTACATTCTTTAAAAAATGGATAAGTACCACAATTCAGATTTTTAGGGTAATTAATACAAAATTGTGGGACCATGTTTTTGTACTAGCGGAGGGATGTCCATTGAAGATTAGATTAAAAGTATTTCAGTAATTCTGCAATTTTACAGAAATTATATTTTAATAAAAGGAATAGGAACAGAAATGTGTTTTATGAGGACTATAATATCATAATGTGAACTCCTACTTTAAAATTATGATAGCTTGCATTAGCTCTGATACTTCTCAGATCACATCTACTCACTCAGAAAAAGTGTATTTTAATGTAAAAAGTTGTGAGGATGACATACAAAATAGAGCTCTTTGGGGAGCTATATCCCGTAGGAATATTAAAGGCCATAATTACAATTATTATTTCTGTAAAGCTATATGAAGAACATATGCATATCTTAAATATAGTACTTTATTTTCATGGAGAAATATTTTATATGTCCAAAGGGGTAGCAAGTACAAGACATATAAAAATTCATACCTGAGGCATTTTACTTTCATCAAAACTGTACTTGATTTTTCCTTCTTCACAACCTGTTTGAAATCATTTCACCTTGTCATTGTTTTCCTGATCATAGATCTTTTATTATTCTGTTAGAAGTCATTAAGCTTAGCCACTCACATTCTCACTTGATCTATGTTGTGTGTAATAAGCCATGACAATTTCCTCTACAGGACAGCAAGTTTTTTAAGAGCTGCATCGTGAACGTTGTGGAGACATCACTTCTCTTCTAAAAATCTACTTTGTACCACATGTATTCTCTTTGTCTTTTCAGATAAATCACACTTTTACTTGTTCCCCAATTTTGCTATATTTTTCAGTCTCTCTACTGAATCTTTCTTTTAAGGCCAAGACAACAGTTTTATTTGTTGAATCTAATGGTTTTCTATCTCATAGAATACATCTGCAATCAATATGTATGTTGTCTCTCATTCTCTTAGTTATTAATATTATCTCTTTAATTTTTTTCCTTGTATTATCACAGTGGTCAGGAATTCTATTAAGTAGGATGTATCACAAGAATGGAAAAACAAGCACCACGTGTACTCACCATCAAATTGATATTAAATGACTTAAATGGCCAACGCTTAAGTGCACATCTATTAGTAACATATATTGGGTGTTAAACAGGTGGGAGGAGGGATGAGGGGATGAGAATGGGTATATACACACCTAATGGTTGCAGCGTGCACCATCTGGGGGATGGACATGCTGGAAGCTTTGGCTTGGGTGGGGCAAAGGCAATATATGTAACCTAAACATGTACCCCCACAATATACTGAAATAAATAAAAAAAAGAAAGAAAAGATTGCAATTTTGTTTCTTCATATACTTGGTAGAGCTTCTTGGTAAAATTG
>RJWJ010049103.1:0-10365 GCA_004363605.1 Indri indri | reverse complement strand
ACCTGTACTCCCAGCTGCTGAGGAGACTGAGGCAAGGGCATCATTTGAGCCCAGGAGTTTGAGGCTGCAGCTCTGATCCAAGCTATGATCAGGCCAAACCACCTTCTTTTTCCTCTCCTGCCAGGGCCGTCTGCAGCCCTTTACCAAACTGTTTTTCCATCTGTTAACTCACTTTTATTCTCCTGAGGGGCGTTTACAGGAGGAAAGTGAAAAGGGATCATGCAACCTCTATTACTAGCCTGCACTCAGCTCCGAAGACGCATCAGCTGACGCTCCTGGGACATAAAATCTGCCCAGAGCCCAAGCTACTCCCAATGCCAGCCCTGTCTGGGGAAGGAGCAACTTCTGTCCCAACTGGAACCAAGGAGAAGGGCACAGTGGCCCCTGCCAGCTCCCATCCTACCTCACCACTCCCCCTTTAGACAGTGTGTCCCCAGGGGCTGGGGGCAGCATTGACAGTGACAGCAGCTAATATGCCCAACAGGCTTCACAGTTTTTAGACTCCCCTTGGCCTTCTTACTTCATGTGATTCTTAAACCACCCCCAACAATATTATTTTTAATCCCAATTTTTCAGAAGATTACACTGAAGACCAGAGAGGCAAAGTGCCAATGTCGCGCAGGGAGAAGGTGGGAAAGCTAGGGCTTGCTATTCCCCAGAAAATGCTGGCAGAGCACTGGATGCAACCCCAGGGCCAAGTTCACCAGTGGGGGCCTCCTCCCAGTGCAGACTCTGGTGTCCGTCACAAGGAGAGGACAACACACAGGACGGTGGGAGTGTGCAAGGACCTGGGTCTTCTGTCCTCACGAGCAAGGACCGTCCCAGGGCTCACCAGGTGCCTGCTGTCTGGTTTTAAAAATGTAGCTTGGATTCTGGGTTTTCTTTTGGGGTGATGAAAATGTTTCTAAACTAGCCAGAGGTGGCAGTTGCACGACACGGTGAATGCCCACTTGGAAACGGTTAGTTTTATGTTACATAAATTTCACCTCAGTAAAATTAAAAAAAAAAAAAAAAAATCAAGCAACCAAGAAAACCTTTTCTACCTGGGAACCCAATTTATAACACTATTTTTTAAAAAAAATATTTTTAAAAGCAATCCCCAGATTATGGGAGATTTTAGTGGTCTCTTCTATATTTTTCTGTATCTTCAAAATTTAACCCAATAATCATAATATGATGGTAGACAGTCTGAGTGCCTACTATGTCCAGACACTGCTAAATAAATACCTTTTATAGTATTTTTCTTCCCTAATCCCACAGGAGGTAGGCAGAGATTCAAGTACCTGGTTCTTAGCTGCTATGCTATACAAGGATAAGGTATTACATTTACAATCAGGATAAAACATGGTTAGGACACTCTCAAATCGCAGGACAAAAATAAAAAAGACTTAAAGGAATATGCCTCTATTAGTACGTTTTTCTTTATACTTGTCTATTCTTACCAAATATTGTACTATGTATGCTAAGGAAGAAAAGAGACTCTTCCAAACAGTTTATCTGGCTGTGTCTTGAGCCAAATGAATAAAAGCCAGGAAATGACCTTCTGCGTAAGGCCTGTTCCCTGGGGCCGGGCTTTTCAAACAAGAACCCTTGGAAGAGCTTCAGGGGGTCCAAAAAACATAGTATTTTCTAGATAAACAAGAAAAATTTAAGTGCCTAAGTGCACTCTCATTCATTGCTGGGAGGAGTGTAAATTATTAGAAAGTCAGTATGAGACAATTTGGCAGTATTTATCAACATTAAAAATGCACATGCTTGATTCTTCAAAAAGTTAAACACAGAACTACCATGTGACCCAGCAATTCCACTTCTGGGTATTATCCCAAAGAACGGAAAGCAGAGACTCAGGTACTCGCACACCAATGTTCATAGCAGCGTAATTCACGTATCCAAGGGGGAAACAACCCAAATGCCCAAATGAATAAACAAAATGTGGTCTATACACACAGTGGAATATTAGCCTTAAAAAGGAAGGAAATTCTGACACAGGCTACAACACAGATGAACCCTGAAGACATTATGCTAAATCAAACAAGCCAGTCAGAAAGGGATAAATATTGTATGGTTCCACTTACATGAAGTACCCAGTACAGGCAAATTCAGACAGACAGAAAGCAGAACTGTGATTACCAGAGGCTGGGGGAATGGGGAGTTAGTGTTTAATGGGCGCAGAGTTTGTATGGGATGATGAAAAAGTTCTAGAAATGGATAGTGGTGATGGTTGCACAGCATTGTAAATATACTTAATGCCATCGAATTGTAACTTAAAAATAGTTAAAATAGTAAGTTTTATGCTATGTATATTTTACCACAATAAAATATATGTATGGAATTTATAAATGCATATTTACATTTTGATCTAACAATTCCACTTCTAGGTTTTTATTCTTTTTCAGATATACTTGCACATGTATACCATGTCCCTATAGGGATATTTATTACAGCAATGTTTATAGTAGAAAAAGATTGGAAGTAACTTAAATGTCTACCTAGGGGAACCAGGTAAAATAATGATACTTCTGTATAACAGAATACAACACGGTCATTAAAAAGGATGAGGCAATGAAGTATGGACCAAGAATGCTAAGACAGTAACAGATCAAGTGCAAACGAGTGAATAGATTACTGTGTGTGAGTGAGAGAGTGAGTGAGAGAGAGAGAGAGAAAGTCTATATATACACATATGGAAATAAACAGAATACCTCTGAATGCGTACACAAAAAAGATCACAGTGCTTGTCCAACAGACTGGGAACTAGATGGCTAGGGGAAATGGGTGCAGGATGATTTGCTTTTCCTAGTATAACCTTTTTCATACTTTTATAATTTTATACCATGTGTACTTTTAACTACTTAAAACATTCTTAAATAATGTCCAACTTTTGTTTCTTACTATTATAGAGAAGCTTATATTAGACCAACTACAAAATAACAACTATAAAAGCTGGATAGGATGCAAAACCCCCCAGATCTTTAAAGGCAATGGAAACAACCAAAGCAGCCAGGACCTTCTGAAGGCCAAGATGTCAGGGGAAAGGGAAACGCATTTAAGTGAGCCCAATACACTTTGCCACTTTCCCCTTGAGATCAACACC
Source organism: Indri indri (assembly GCA_004363605.1). Taxonomy (NCBI): domain Eukaryota; kingdom Metazoa; phylum Chordata; class Mammalia; order Primates; family Indriidae; genus Indri; species Indri indri. Next base: position 7,271 of record RJWJ010049103.1, on the reverse strand, counting down.
GACAGGCTGAACAGGGAGCAACAGCTACAGCTGGAGAAATAAGGACTAATGAGCAAGGATTCCAGGGCAGAGCAGAGGGGCTGAGACCCCAGGGAAAAGAGAACCGTACAACAGTGAGTCTGACTGTGTATGCTATTTTACCCTTTAGCATTTGCGTGGGGCAAGAGACCAGGAAGCCAAGCAGAAAGTGACAGCTAAGAAACTAAAGACAGAGGATAGTTTCAGCAGTCCCACAGTGCTGAGGAGTTCAGGGTACCACAAGAGAAGGATCAGCCTTTAAGTTAAGACCCCTAAAGAGCTATTTCCTGAGACACAGAAATAGACCAGCTCTCAGACTGAAACCCAGCCTTAAACCATCCCACCTCCACGTTGGATCAATGTGGTCTGCCCCTCCTCTAACCGTCTGCTGCAAGAAAAGTAAACCCTCTCTGGAGAGACACAGTATTAGTCAGAGCCACTACTATTTTCCACCCATAATATTCAGTACTTAATTTAAAAATGCCAGGATGCCAGGAGACAGGACCAAACATCAACAGAAAAATGCATACCCATTGGTATTCCAGATATTATGTCAGGGGCTTCAAAATAAATGTTCCCAGAGACAGATGACAAAATTGAGTACTTAACTAGCAAACTGGAATCCAGTTTTAAAAATCAAATGGAAATTCTAAAGCTAAAAAAAATACAATAATTGAAATCAGAGAGTCAATAAATAAGCTCAACCATTGTTTTGACAAAGCGGAGGAAGAGAAGATGAGTAAACTGGAAGTTGGGTCAGTGAAGATATCCAGTCTGAAGCACAGAATGAAAAAAGAAAGAGGAAGATTCAGAAAAAAACAGATAGTTCAAGAACTTAGTAAAAAACGTCTAACAAGGATAGTCAGAGTCCTAGAAGGAAAGGAGAGAATAGGGAAGGAGCAATAAAAAGATACTGGATCAAAATTTCAAAGCTGATGGAAGACATCCAACCATCAATTCAAAAAGCTCTCTGAATACCAAGCAGGGTAACTACAAAGAAAACTCCTATGCACATCATTGTAAAACTGCTGAAAAACAAAAACAGAGAACATTCTAAAAGAAACCAGAGGAAAAAATATGCATTACTGTAACAGGAGCAACAGTATGTCTGACAACTAGTATTTCAACAGGAATGATGGTAGCTGAAGGACAGTGGAACAACACCTTCGAAGCGTTGAAAGTTAAAAGAACTGGCAACCTTGAATTCTACATCTGCAAAACATTTTGCTATAGTTTGAATGTGTCCCCTCCAAAGTTCAGGTGTTGCCAATGTTATGGTATTAAGAGATAGGGTAGGTACGCTGCCAACTGCACAAATGCTATGTAGAAAAGAACTCCCTGGCCTAGCGAGGTGGTGACACGTGCTTTTTTTTTTTTTTTTTTAAGTGTAGAGATCACAGAGGTTTGCCACTGCAGCATGAGAGATCAGATGCAAAGAAGAGAGACAGTACAGAAAACAAGTTGAAGAGTGCCGCCAGGGGCATCACAAAGCCAGGACGGGGGATTCTTTAAACACATTCGGGCCCAGTGGCTCCTCAGTGACAACAGGGTGTGGGGCCAAGGTGAAGGGGTGGATATGATGGCCGCTAAGCCTGGACATCTGTCACATCAGAGGCCAGGGAAATTCCCCTCCTAACCCTGCTGTCTGAAAGAACAGAGACTGAAGCCCAGCTCAGAGGCTGCTAGATCTCACTGGTAAACAGGGAGAGAAAAAACATCCCCAGGACAGAGGGACCCATCAGCTAAATGACCCAGTGTGTGCCTTGAAATAGCATTGTCTGCAGAATGTGGGGGAGGCCCAACAATGGGGCCCCCTGCGGGCCGAGGGCTCCAGAGTGGCCCCGAAACTCAGGCTCCGTTCACCTGAGCGGCAGTGCCTGTGAAAACAGCCATTTCAGTGACTCTGGAGCACACGGAGCCTCCTGAACACAAAGTGACATGGTTCCCAGAGAGGAGAATCACAGTTTCAACCTACGCAATTTGTTTTTGAAGCGGAAATCAACCTCTGGGGTAACAGGAAATTGGTGGATGTAAGTTCTGGAGACCTTCGAAAAGCATTTGCGATGAATCCAGACCAAAAGCTACTTCAAAGACTGCGTCACGTGAGACCGGGGAGGACGGCTCTGTCGTGGATTAGGTTGGCGTTAAGCCAGTAAACAAAGACAGGCACCGCCAGGCCCTTCGCCGGATGGAAAATGTAAACAGGGGGTCCCTGGGGACCGGGCTGGTGCTCCTTCTGCATGGGTGACTTAGAACAGGAAGTCGTGGGGACTCGCTCCCTGGGTGGAGGCCTGAGGCTGACGGACAGGCCCAGATGCTCTTGCAAAGCACACAGTAGGTGCGCGGTACAATCTGCGGCTGCGGGGGCGAGAGTGGTCGGGGATGCAGGGAAGGCATGATGTGAAGCGGTGCCCGTGGACACCTCTGCCCCGACCCTGGGAAGGTCACCTGAGAAAGGAGGGCAGGGAGTCACAGCTGGCTGCTTGGGCGATGCATTTCTTTAAAATGAAAAGTTTTACATTACAAAAAAGAAAACCAGGTTGTGGGGTGGAGGGGTCGGAAGAGAGGTTTAGGTCAAATAAAAGGAGATTCAGGAGTGAGAAGCTTTCCCGAAGTCCAGAAGCAGCCCTCTGACGGGGAGGAACCGAAAAGGCCACGACGGGAAGCAAACACCTGACCCTGGCACGTGAACTACAAGCACCACAGAACCCCGGGTGCCTTACGCTGGTTCGTCTCCCTTCCAACAGGCCTTTCCTCCCAGGCCACAGTCTCCGAACCCAAGCTCCAGACCCGAGGCCTCCCCAAGAGCCCCCGGAGGCCCAGCCTCACCTGCTGCTGGCTCTGCTCCTCCAGGTTCATCTTGACCTCCAGCGACTGGCGGGCCTCCAGGAAGGCCTTTCGGTGCTTGCGGTCGGCCATGTAGTAGGACATGATGCCCACGACGATGGCGCACAGGTAGAGGAAGATGTTGGCCAGGATCTGCACCCCAACAAGGAGAGAAAGGACAATGGTGAAGGCATGTCTTCAGGAAAGGGGAGGGAGACGGTGGGGTGGGTGGTGACCAAAATCAAATTTGAAGTCACCTGATGGACCTCGATCAGGCATCAGGTCCTTGGAGCAGACCCTGCCCCATCTACCATGAATGGGTGAGGCCCACCCAAGGGTGTGGCTTGAGGCTTGAAAGGCTCAGGGGGTCCCACAAGGCTGGCTGAGGGGCCACCATTCCCAGGCCCACAGCTGCCCATTCATTCCTTCACCCATTTATGCAACCAGCACTTACCGAGCACGCGCCACTAGGTGCTCTCAGGTGCTGTGCTGATATCTGGAGAGGTGGGTGTACAAACCCCAGGTCCCACCAGCCAGGAATGTATAATCCTAAAACCGGCAGATCATTTGGGATGTCACAGGAGACCTGAAGAGGTCCTGAGTTGAATCAGTAGTCACAATGCTACCTCACACGTGTGTCACAGGTTTATAATTTTCCGGGATTCATACACTTCCTCTCAGCCAGCCCCACCTGCCAGCAGGTGAGGGAAGACTAGTACCAACGCTCAGGTCTCAAGCTGCAAGGTGGGAGTCATGGGACCTGGCGTGTCCCTCACTGCCTGCAAGCTCAGTGCACTGGCTCAGAGGGCTTCCCGGGCATCGAGAGACTATGCTCCATCCCTGGCACCCTACAGACTCCCCCAGGTGTCCTGGTCCCCAGCCCACTCGCATAGGCTGCTGGGACTGCAGACCCAGTGGCCTCCTGCGGAGGTAACCTCGGACATGGATCCGAACACCCAAACCACGCCTGACATCCAGGGTTCCTGGCCCTGACTGCCCCATCAAGGCTGGACCAGGTGCTGATTCCTTCCACTTCTCCAAGACCACTGACCTGGTGAGCCTTCCCCAAGCAAGGCTGCTTCCTGGTCTGGCCCCTCCTCGGCACCCGCCCCCCAGCTCCACGCCCTGCCCTGAGGCCGGGCCCACACTCCCACGCACTCCCAGCCTTGCTTCCCAAAGGAGGACAGACTTGCGAGGTGTGGTTCCTCGGACACGGGTTTCGAGTCGGGAAGCGGAACGGGAAGGGAAGCAGAAGGATTTCTTAATTTCTGGCCCTCGTTGGGGGAAAGGTTGGCCCAGCGGAATATAATGGATTCTGGGGCAGGTGAAAACACAGGGAAGACAATTTTAGATTTTTACACAAGATGGTTTACTAGACAAGGGAGTTATTTCTGACGTGAATTTTCTGGGTTCTCTTGGTTATGCCACATCCCCTCTGAACTGCTTTTCTGTTGCATCAGAGCCAATCAGTACTCACCCTGGGGACCTGCCACCACCACACCCAGCAGAGTGTTCCCACAGCCTCTGCACGTGGTCCCCAGGGCACAGGCCGCTGCACAGTGAGCAACAGGGAGGTCAGATGTGTCTCAGTGCTGGTTGGCACGTCCCGGCTGCAGGCTCCCAGGCTTTGGTGGCCAGTCCCGCATCTAACGACTTGTCCTCTTGGGCCCAGGCATCCCCAGTCGCCTACGCCATCTGTGGGACAAGCCCTCTGGAGCATCCCTGCCCTTCCGCTGGGGCAGGAGAACCCACCTGTCTGGGTGTCACTGTGACTATGGCCTCAGGCCACTCAGTGAACACTGATCGTCAGCAAAGCTGCCGTGAGTCAAAGCAGGTCACGCAGACCACACTGGGTCTCATGGCTGATCTAGTCTGGGGTCCAGGAACCTGCCCAGAGGCCACCCTCCTGTGGGGGCCGTGTGGCCTTGGAAATCTGCCGTCCCCAAGCTCACGATGCCAGAAACTGGGAGGTCTGGGTGACAGATCAGGCTGGCACCCGATGCTTCCTCACCGAGCAACACAGAAGCCCCCAGGGCTGATGGCTCCTGGGCTCATGGGGCTCTGGGTCCTGCAGGCCAAGGGGGAGGCTGCGTGTGGAGGTGGAGGCCAGCTGGGAACCAAGCACCTAGACCCTGCCCCTGCTAGTGTCGGTGACTGTGAACTGAGGGCCCCCCAAGGCAGGCTGCCCTGAGGCCACAACCAGCCTGGGCTGTCACCTGGGCTCTGCGCTCTGGGGTCTTCCTGCCGCCCAGTGACAGGCCCTGCCTGGCCTTCTCATGGGGACAGATGGGACAGGCTCTGTAACAGTGTACAGCACTGAGCTTATGTCGGGAGTTGCTGTCAATCCCCTCGGGTGTCCACCTAAGGAAATCAGACCGCTGTGCAGGCCGTCAGAGAACTGCCATGGGAAAGCTCCACGCCACGGCCACCAAAGATGCTAACCCAAAGAAAGTGATCAGGTATCAGGTCTGGCTCAGGCCTGGTGACCTTCTATGCAGCACAGTATTTCTCTCACTGATCTGTATGTATTTAAAATAAAATCCAAGTTTTCACCCCACTCATAGGCATACAGTAGGGAAAATAAACGCAGGAGGCACCCTGGACTCTGACACTGCCCCTCGCTAGCTGGGTGGCCCTCCAAGCAAATGACCTCTCTGAGCTCCGGTGTCAGCCTCCAGGAGCTGAGGACGCACTGACTCGCCCCGAGGCTCCCCCCACCCCGATGCTGTCTGGTCTTCGCTCACGCCACTTCCAAGGGCCAAGGCAGGGACTGGAGACAACCTGGCCCATGGAGGCTGGGGAAGAAGGCTGGAGGAAAGGAGAGGTCGGTCGGCTCCTGGGTGGCCGGAGAGTCGTGCGATCTCCGGTCCCTGAGCATCCCCTGGTCACAGAGGCCTCGGGCCCTTCCCGACCCGGCCACAGGGCCCATGCTGCCAGGGAACTCCCTCCTGGCCTCCCGGTGAGCTCCTCTGTTCCTAGACAGTTCTCCTGGGAGCGCCAGGCCTTGGGTTTCTTAGGGCTCCCCCAAGTCCCTCGACTTGCCTCAACTGAAAAGGAGGGCTCTGGGGGTGCTGTTGCTCTGTGCCGCCCCACGGCCCCTCTCTAACGAAGTCAAGGCTGCAAGGCATGGCAGGAGCTCAGCGGTCCCCAGCCTGGGCAGAGCGGTGGGAGGCTCAGCCGAGGGCCCCCAGCCGACTCACAGCCTCCGAGGCCAGGGCACAAATCCCGCAGGGTGACGCTGCCAAGCCAAGGACACCTCAAGCGGGAAGACAGGAATCTGGTTTGGGGGAGGAAGACTCTGGAGTGAGCAGGAGGAGCCACGCTGGTGGTGGGAGAGGCCTCCCGTCACAGTCGCCTGGGATGATGGTGGCACCACAGTGTTCCTGTGCAGTGGGTGGGCCACGAGGGCAGCAGCAGTTTGCACATGCTCCTGGGTGACACTGGGAGTCCCCACTGCTGGCCTCAGCTTCCTTGCTTGTAGCACCCTCAACATCGCAGCATCATGTCCTAGACACGGCGTGTAGGCCTTATCAGCCTCACCTCGTTTAGCTTTATAGCCACCGCTAAGGTAGGTGACGTTATTCCAATTTTACAGGAAAAGGAATTTAGATCAATCAAGACGTCAAAACTAAAGGATGAGATTTCTTCCTGCACTCTCATCTTACCATTATACGGTTTAAAACTCCACCCTAAAGCACTCCTCGGCTTGTTCACACGTTTATAACCCTGCCTCATCCCAGAAAGAATAGCAGACATATTTAAACTAAAATTCAGATGTTCGTGAAGATACCAGACCTGTAGCACTTAGGTGTGAGCGGCACAATTTTAATGTGGAATGAATAAGAACCTTTGCAGATTTTCCAGTTTCCATACGCACCGGTGGTCATCCTCTCTAAGCTGTCAAAATTCAGAGTTCCTGTTTCACATTTATAAGCGTGTGTCTCACTTAGCAAAATGAATGTGCCCCTCAAAATACGTCTGTAAAAAGTGAGTTTCATTCCTTCAGCAGTGAGCCAAGCACCGTGCTGGCACCGGGAGTGACGGTGACGTGTTACTGTCCCCGCGCCCCAGGGCCAGGCAGGTATGGCTTCAAGAGTGACGTGATGACAAGGTAAGCAGGGCCGCTGTCACCCCTGTAAAGCACATAGATCAGGACTGCTTCTCATTAGAGTTGAAGAACTGAAGACTGAGGAAAAAATTGGCCTCTGGGGAAAACTTGAGCCGTACTGAGAATCTGAACTGGGTCTCTCAGGGCACCATGACACATGCGTTCCTCCCACCCCAGCCCTGAGCTCTGCCGGGCTGGGAATAATTTTCCAATGCTCCTGCCCAGGGTGAGGGTGGAGTCGGGGACAGACCTTCCTTTTCAGAATTTGCCTCTTCTCCCTCCAGGGCTGCCTTCCCTGCTCCCGCCACTGTGCCACCCC
>RJWJ010049102.1:0-10364 GCA_004363605.1 Indri indri | reverse complement strand
CACACACACACACACCCTTCATCACTGATTTCTTTATTAGCCTGAATAAAAAATGTCCTCATATCAAAGCATCTATGTAGGGTAGTTACCACTTTGACATCTTTGGGCAGGGATAGTCACTAAGCCCCATTGAGTCCCAGTGTCACAGAGTCTTACCATCTCACCTGCTGGAGTGGGGAGGACATAAGTTAGCCAGGTAAAACTCTGTTTACAGTGACTTTGTTATTAGGAATTCAGCCTCTGGAGACAGATGTGTATTGGCTCTGCCATTTAATAGTTGTGTAACCATTTCATTCAACCTCACTGGGCCTCAGTGTTCTCATCTGTAAAATGGGTAGAACAATTATGCCTACCTCATAAGTCTGTTGAAAGGATTGAATAAGTTAATACATGTAAAATGTTTAAAACCATGCCCAGTATGAAGTGAGGGCTTTATAAATGTGGGCGTATATAAACAGATTAAGACAAAATGGAATTCAGAGGCAGCTGAGACTCAACAAAACTAGGTAGGAAGATTGTCTTCAAGCAGTGAGAGGCCCTGCCACCTGAGAGGACAACCAGGCAGAGCAAGGCAGGGCCCAGGCCCCAGAGGCACCAGGAGGCCATGGGGGTGTGGAATAAATGTGGGCTCCAGGGCCAGGGAGAGATGAGTCGTGTGATCTCAACTCATCTATTTCCCAGTTCAGTGATCATAAGCACATCACCTGCCCTTTCTGAGGCTTAATTTCCTCGTTTGTGACATAAGTCACAGATACTAATGCCCAGCTCTCAGTTTTGATGTGAGAGTCAGACACAAGCATTGAGCCTGGCTCAGAGGACATGCTCAGGAACGGTGAGTTCCTGCCTAATAAAGGAGGTCCTCAAGGCTTAGGGAAGAAGTGGAGGCTGGGTGGGGGGAAGGGGAAAAGGTCCCGGCATTGTCTCATAATTCAAACAGAACCTAGATGTTTTCATCAACAACTTGGAGAATCAGTAGAGATCTCTCTCTCTCTCTTTGATTCTTGGGGACATGGCTATGAGCTCCTTCAGCACCTGTGTCAGTTTTCAGCACCTACTTGTAGGGGAGAAGTGGCCTCCTTTTTAGGAGGCAGCTGCCAACAGAGGCCTCAGCAGCAGAGCATGACAAAGTCAGAGCCAGACCTGGAGTCAGAGCCATACGCTGCTGAGTCCCATGGCATCGAGCTGGATCCTTAACCTCTCAGGGCCAAGGGTAGAGAGTGGGTCTAGGGACTGCACATGTGGCTGCAGGCCACGGAGGAGGAGAAAGGGAAGGTCTGGGACCAGCAGGCCTTGCAGGACAGATCTGCCCAGCTACCAGCAAGCCGAAGGCCCTAGACTGCAAAACTCTGCTTGAAACCTGGGTGTTTTTAGGAACCGAGGGGACAGTCAGGAGAGTGGGTCCTGCACATTAACCAGAAGAGCTTCGACTTTACTGGTTTTATAAATTGGGGTTCCACTGGGTTTTATCTGAAGGTAAAGTCTTGTGGCTTTTTAAAAAGATTTTCAAACCCACTAGTTTAAAAAATGGAAACCTTGACTTTTAAAATCATAGTAGCTTGGAATTAAAAGTTTATCTCAACAACCATCTAGTCTATCTTCCCAAAGCAGGAAAACGTTCCCCTGCTACCTGCCAGGGTGTCATCCAGCTCCTTCTTGAATCTGTTTGCTGACAGGGACATCCCTATCTTACAATGCAGTGTGGAGCTCCTCTAATCTTTAGAAATCCACCCTGCCATCTGAGATGAAATCAGACCTCCTCCAACATCTGCCCATTGCTGTGGTTCTGCCCTCATGACATGGGCTCCCATTGGCCTACAGCAGACTGCCCATCACATGCTCTAAAGAACACGTCCACCTACATCCCTCTCCTTCTGAAGGTACTTCGGTGCTCCCGTGTGAGCTTACCGCGTGTGGGAACCACGCCGTGCTTACCTCTGTATCCCCGTCGCAGAGGTGAAGGGTTCAGTACATTTTTCATGAGTATGTGCATAAAAGAAGGATGGATGGATGGATGGATGCTTAGATCCTTACAGAATATCAATTCAGCATCTTCATTTTATTAAAGAGCCATCTAAAGCCCAAAGAAATTATATGAATTGCCCGAAGATGTTCGGTGGCAGAGCCAGAACTAGCATGTAGGTTTCCTGGTACCCACGTGATATGGTCTCAGAACCTGAGCTAGGATGCTGGGAAAGCGTGGTTGGCGAGAATCAGAGCCCTGTCGTTGAGTGCAGAGCAGGGGGACCGTGACCGCACAGGCACTGGAGCCAGCCGTGCACCCTTCACAGCTTTCTAGTCCGTTCCACAAACGCTAATTGAGTACGGACTGTGAACAGGGCTTTGTTCCCGAGGAGGAATCCACGAGGACCAAGTCTTTGTCTTAAGACATGTGCATTCGTGACCAGGCATGATCAAAGGCAGGTTGTGCATTGTGCTATTTCAGAAGCAGGAGGCACAACCTGCTTTTGAAAGTGCTGTGAGAAAGCAGAGGAAAGAGTGATTCATTCCATTTGGGAAGATCTGAGGTCTCGTGGAGCAGTAGACATTTGAGTTAAACCTGAGCTGATTGAAAAAACCATGTAAGCAGTGGGAAAAAATCTCGAAAGGAAGAAAAGAGGTGAGGCATGGCTGGACTTGTAGGGGACAGGTGGTCGAGAGGCAAAGGATGCTGCAAAGACAGACCAGGGCCCCATAGAGGGCAGCCTCGGTACCCAGCTTGGGACATTGCCTCTTTTCTGTGCTGTGGGGATTACTGAAGGGTTTTGAGCAGAGGAGCGATATGGGGAGACCCATGTTTAGGAACATTGTGGGCAGCCTGTTCTGGAATTTGTCAGCCAGGCTGGAGCTGCTCAGACTCCACCTTGCTTCTACATGACAAAGGCAAATGCTGCCAGTTTTCAGCACCTGTGGCAACCTGCAAGGTGGCTCCACTCTCCAGACCTTTATATTTCCTGAGCTTTTAGCAGGTGAATTGCAGAAACAGACACACATGGATTGAGATAATACAGGTAGCAAAAAACTTAATCCATCCTCTTCCTCCCTATGGCTGGCAATGGAGGATCTGACGATAGCCACTGGGAAGCTCTCACTTCTGGCTCCACGTATACTGCAGGACTGAAATTCCAGAAGCTCATCATTCCACACAGCAATGATTTGGGCCTCTCTCCCCCATTAGACATGAGCTTCTCTAAGTGGAGGCAGGACCAACAGTTGCAATTTCTCCACTGCCCAGTTGCGTGATCCTTGGGCAAACCCCTTGGATTACCTAAACTTCAATCCCTTTACTTCCAAAATGGGAATAATAATGCCTATCTCAAGAGGGTTATTGTAAGAATTAAATGTAAAACTCTAAGCCTGGTGCTCAGCCCAAAGCAAGCGAGCAAGAAGTGGGAGACACTTCCCCTTCCCCTGCTTCAGGACGGGAGGCAAGACTTACCTGACTGTTTCTTCAGTACCTTGTATCGCGTAAGGGCTTAGTTAAGTGTTTGGGGAATGGATGAGTGGGTAAAAGTTGGCATTATATTTGTGACCTTTGCACAAATTATTCAAAGCCTCTTGATGCACTTTTTTTCTCCTCTGCTTCTCAAGATACATCTTTTCTTTTGAGAACATGAGATGAAACTTCAATAACTAACCTGTGACTCATCATTCAGAAAAAAATACAATACTGTATGTGGGTTGTTCTGAGTGGTGTTGCTGCAAGGTACGGTGGAAATAGAGAGTTAAAAATGAAACCACAAAGGTGTCTTTCCATAGAGCTCTATGTTTTCTCACATTTAATTAATACAGAAGTCAGAGTGCTGTGAAACCATGTGTCATCACTGTGTAAAGTGGTCTGGGAATTTCCACTGCAGCTGACAGCCTGGGGGAAAATGAGTCACAGAAGATCTGAATTAAGAGCTAGAAGAGGGGCCGGGTGCAATGGCTCACTCCTGTAATCCTAGCACTCTGGGAGGCTGAGGTGGGAGGATTGCTTGAGCTCAGGAGTTCGAGACCAGACTGAGCAAGAGCAAGACCCTGTCACTACCAAAAATAGAAAAAATTAGCCAGGTGTGGTGGCGCACACCTGTGGTCCCAGCTACTTGGGAGGCTGAGGCAGGAGGACTGCTTGAGCCCAGGAGCTGGAATTTGCAGTGAGCTATGATGACATCACTGCACTCTAGCCGGTGTGACAGAGTGAGACTCTGTCTCAAAAAAAAAAAAAAAAAAAGAGCTGGGAGGAATGTTAGAGATTGTCATCAAGATAGTGCCTTGCATAGCACGTAAAAGGTTGCAAACCATTTATTTACATAGATAAACATACATATTTTACCCTATTGTGTTTCAAAATTAAATATTTAAGGTGGTATATACATACATGCTGAAATTCATTACAGAATTATACGAGACACTGTGCTAAGTTACTTATATGTAGCATCTCATTTAATCCTCACAATAACCTTATAACTATTTATTACTTATTATACCAGCAATTCTGCTTGTGGACTTGCCATGCCCGAACAGAGGCTTGGAGTCATGATTGCCCCGTGGCAAAGGGTGTGGGCTTTGGAGTCAGAAGAGCTAGACTTGCATTCCTGCTCTGCCATGTCCTACCTCTTTGACCTTGAGCAACTGCCTAAGTCTCTCAGAGCCCCATTCCCTTGTATATAAACTATATAAAATGATATTGCCCTCCTTATTGGGTTAGGAAGAATCATTGAGATGATCTAAATAAAAGTTTAGAACAGTGTCTGGTAAGTGATACAAGCACAATGAAGATTAACTATTATTATTAAGCAACTTACCCAGTGATGCCCAGTTATTAAGTGGCAGAGCTGGGGCTAGAACCCACGTCCCAACCCTCTTCATTGCTTTTCAAGTATCCTTTCCCATGCAGTCCACTCCATCACCTCTCAGAGAGCCTGGGTAGAGAAAAGAACAGAGAGGGAGATACAAACAAAGAGACAAACACAGAAATATTGACAAACAGAGGAATAGAGACAGACAGAAAGAAAAAATATAAAGTCAGATATCTGTAAGCTAAGAACATCCTTTAATCTTCTTTCTTCCAAGAGATCCTTAAAATGATGAAAAGTTAGTAATTTTTAAGAAGAGGAGGATAAAAAATAACGCCATAGCAACTACTTGTGCAGTTCTTTAGCAAGTCTGAATAAATTGGGAGAAGCAGTAAAATCACTGAACACTGAGAGGGAAGTCATGGCTCTGTCAAGCTTAAAATTGTTCGGGCAGATGCTTTCCCTCCACCTCGGAGAGAAAGCTGATGCTGTGTTGAGCATTACTTAGGTGCCCTTGTGCAGTCGAAGATGTGAGCATCAACTGAGTAAACACTCAGAAAGTGGAGAAAAGCATTTGGCAATCACAGGCTCCCATCACTTTGCAGAGTTACCACCCTCTCACCTGTACCTGTTGGACATCGAAAGTGTCCTGAACAGGACAGCCAGGGTATTTCTAAGCTTTTGCCTGTGTTGACGCCAAGCCCACGAGAGGCAGGAGGAGAAGCGATGGCCTGGGTAACCCAGGCCAGCAAACCCTCCCTCCTGGAAGATGAAACTTAGGGGCTTGAATTATATTGCACCTGAATTTGCGTGTTGATCTTACGCCCACGGCAATGATTTATTTATTGGTACTTACAAAATGCTCTATTAAGCAGCACTCCTCGCTGTTTTTCACATACAGGTGCACTTTCCTACCCCTTTGCCTGTGCTTGTGCTTATCCTTGGCCTGATGTGCCCGTTCCGCTCAGCACCACCTCCAGTCCTGAATTCTACTACCAGGGCTCAGCTAAGATCTCCAGAAAGCAGCTCTGTCCCCACTGTGCTCAGCCTCTCCCTCCTCTGACATGCATAGCATCTTCAAGTTTCTTGTGGCTCTTGTAACTTTATTTTTCAGGAGACTTTACAAAGAAGACAAAAAATACTCACAATCCATACCAAGAAAAGACAATATGTGGTTTACTATACATGCAATTCACTGAGTGTGGACTTACATGCCCGGGGCCCATCCTGGCTGACTCAGTCCTGCCCACTATCTTCAGTTCAGGGAACAAAGTCAGCTGTTTTTTACAAGAGGCGGCAACTGGCTGAATCAGAGCAAGTGCCTAGCCCAAGAATGATTCATTCACTGGCCAGTTAGAGACTCATTCATTCATTCATTCAGTGAATATTATTTGAGCAGTTATTATATGCCCGGCATTGCTCTAGACACTGGAAACAAAACAGGTCCCTGCCCTCTTGGAGTTTACAATCTTGGGTAGATAGCAATAAACAAAAATAATAATAAATGTACATTACAATACATCAGGTTAGTAATAAGTACTTTGGAAAAACAGAAAGCAAGGTGAGGGATTTGGAGGAGCGTAGGAGGGGAGACGGGTTCCAGTATGTGTAAATGGCCAGAGAAAATCTCCCCGATGAAGCAGCGTTTGAGCAGAGACCTAAAGGAGGTGAGGGAGCGAATGCGATGGTTCATTTTCCACGTCAGCTTGACCAGGCCACAGGGTACTCAGGTATTTGGTCAAGCATTACTCTAGGGATTTCTGTGAGGGTGTTTTTGGATGAGCTTAACATTTAAATCAGTCAACGGAGTAAAGCAGATCACCCTCCCTCATCCAACCACTGCAGGCCTGGGTGGAACACAGCGCCGACCCTCGCCACATCCGAGGAAGTTCCTCCTCCCTTGAGTCGGGCATCCATTTTTCCTACCTTCAGACTCAAACTGAAACATCAGCTCTTCTGGGTGTCCAGCTCCCTGACTGCAGATATTGGGACTTGTCAGTCTTTATAATCGCATAAGCCGATTCCTTATAAAACGTCTCTTTCTCTCTATCTATTCTGTTGGTTCTGTTTCTCTGGAGAGCCCTGACTGCCGCCGTGAGCCACGTCGCTAACTGGAGGAGCAGTCTGGGCAGTGGGAATAGCGAGAGGACAGGCCTTGAGGGAGGGGTGCGGCTGGCTTGGCGGAGCAGCTGCGGGAGCAGGGGCGGGTGAGGGGAGCGGCCAGGGAGGAGGTCGGAGAGTCACAGGGGCCCTAGGGTGGAGGGCCTCAAAGACCGTGGGAAGAGTGAGTTCCACTCTGCGTACAGTGGGGATTCACTGGAGGGCTTTGAGCAGAGGAGCAACACAATCTGACCTATTTTTAAAGGTTTGTTCTGGCTGAGGGGAAAGCACGGGAATCAGTCAAGAGGCCGTTGCCATGATCCAGGAGAGAAATGACGGTGCTTGAACCAGAGTGCTGGAGGCGGAGGTGGTGAGGGTGGTTGATTTCTAGGTACAGTTTCAAGCCAACAGCATCTGAAGGTGGTTTGGATGTGGGACGGGATCTGGGATACCTCCAAGTGCCTGAGCATCTAGAGTTGCCATTTGCTGAGACAGGATGGACTGAATGAAGAGTAGGCTTGGGGTAGGGACCAGGAGCTTGGTTGAGCTGTCATTGGACATTCAAGCACAGCATGAAACAGGCTAGTGGATATATGAGCGTGGACGTGCGCGAGGAGGTCCAGGCTGGGGGTGTAAATTTGAGAGTCATCAGTAAATGCGGCACTGAAATTATGAAGCTGAATGAGATCACCAAAAGAGGGTGTGAGGCAGAGAACAGAAGAGGGCCAAGGACTGAGCCCTGAGGCCTTCCAACATTTAGATCAGTGTTTTTCCAAGTGAGGGTTTCAACTCATTAGCGGATTATGAAATCAATCTGAAGGATAATGAGCAGTACTTTTCCTGATGGGATAGAAAGAATGGAAAATATCAGAGTGGTTTGAATGTAATATTGTTTCATAAAACATTTTTCAGTTACTTATGTTTTTAAAGAAAACATATGGTTTATATATATGTGTACGTGTGTGTTTACAGATCTGTGTTTGCGTACACCATGCATGTGAATTTATATCTTTACCTTATGTGTGGATACATGTAACCAGTTATAATGTAAAATATATTTTTAATGGATCATAATAAAACAATTTTTTTCAAATGTGAAAGTCACTGTTTTCAAGGCCCAGTGAGGTGTCCTAGGCACTGGGCCCTGCCCACCGGGGGACGTGGACATGAGCAGACCATTCCCACTCGCCCCTCTGGGTATGGAGTGGGAAAGTAGGGAGAGCTGGCCAGGCAGCTCAAGGGAAGACTGGAGTGGACAAAAAAAAGTGTGGACATCTCCACAAAGGAGAAAGAGAGAACCAGGATGCCAGTTCCCTGAAGCCACCTTTATTTCTGCCAGCTTGTGGCTCCATTTCAGGTCCATGCATGGGTTTATACCTAAAAACCTGTTTTCAGTATCTTCCTTCCAGTGAGCAAGCTGAAACTGGTAAAAGTGTAACTGCGGAGGCGAACTTCACTTCTTGACTTCTCCATTTCCGTATCTGTAAGATGATGCTAACAGTATTTTCTTGGGAACGTCATGAGGATTAAAAAGTCATTTTGTCTCCACCAAAGGCTCAGTAAATGCTTCATGGAAGAGGAGGCAGCTGATGCTCTTTTGTGCCCTGCAGTTTTGCTCCCACGCTGCCCTGTGACTGGGCATCACGCCCATTGCAGCACAGGCCAGCCTCTGGGATGCCAAGGTCTCTCCCACCCTCCAGAGGAGAACCCTGAAGTGGCCATGCAGACACACACCATTAGGCTTCTTGAAATAAAGTGGGGCTTCCAAGGAAAGGAGAAAAGAGGTAATAAAAGGAACAGAACAGAAGCTGCAACTGTCTTCCCTGTGCGCCTCCTCGTTCTGGTTGCCTAGTCCCCCACTGCTACAGCTCTCAGGGGAGGACACATGCAGGGTTGGCCCTCGCGAGGACCAGAATAGAACACAGGAGAAAGCAAGCACAGACAGAGCCCCGAGCAGCTCTGAACTAGGTCTTGGGGAAAAGAGAATGGGTCATTTTCCTCAAGCACTTTCTCCTACCAAAGAGTGATGCCTTTGTAAGGTCAGAAGTGACCCAAAGGTGGCACAGGTTAGAGAAAAGTGGTCTCACAATGGGCTTCAATGCTTTCTTATAGTGCAGACCTTAGGCTACAGGTACCTAAGCAGAATCTGAAGCTCACACATGTTTCTGCCCACATTATCAGGTTGGCAGAACTTGGGTGTCTATGCCTCCTCATGTCCCATCTTTGATTTTTCCACTATGTGGCACTGCTTCAGCTCTTGCTAACACCATCATTTTACAAAAGAAGGGCATCCATGAAAGCCAGGGTGTGTCTCAAGGGCTTTTGTCCTCTGTGCATGCTGGTCTGCTCATGGCACCCAGAACCTCCTAGAAGCCACCAGAACCCACTGACCGAGCCCATGAGGCTCGCTTATCATGTTTGCAATGGTGGAATCTTATTGGGATTCCTCTCCCTCATCAGGGACAGTGTGCCAGCCCCACCTGCTGTGCGAGGGTACTGCAGCCAGCCCTCTAGCACACAGCCAGGGGCCTGAGCCATTGTTCTTGGTACTCTCAGCACAGCGGACGCTACTGGAGTCAGGCAAGTGCTTTGCCTGGTTCCTCACGGGACACATGCCTCACCAAGTTGTGGGAACTTGCAAAACTAGGTTCCATCATTCAGAGTTTAAATCTGGAATGAACTCTTTCATTTTTATTTAGTTACATATTCTTTAAAGTTCAAGGCTTAAAACTCTACCAAACGGGTTTCAGAAGGTGAGCCCTGAGATTACACTTGTCATGTTGCTAAATTGGCCCAGAACTCCCTGCTGTCAGCTGCCCCAAGCTTCTCACACTCTCACATCTGGGTCCATCCTCTTTATCGCAGATAAATACTGAGTATTTTAACTTGCAGCTTTGACATAATCAGGATAAAAGAAACTTTCAGTTATGTAACTCAAATCATACCCAAATTATCCAAAGGTTAGGCCAAACCCTGCCTTGATCACCCCAGCCACACTAATATTTGCCCCCTCTGAAGTGCTCATGGCGCACCTGTGTGTGCGTGTACTGACTGCCTCACTGTTAGACATCTATTTATCATGTCGTGTCAGCCATTCCCCTCTCCCGGCTTCCACAGCACTTCACTATGTACAATGGTTCCATTTGTGAAACTTTGTTTATGTTTTACATATGTATCTGTCATTTCACAAAAACCCACAGCCTCCTAAAGGGCAGGGTCTAGATGCTGTTTATATCTCTCCCTTGCTCTTGGCACATAGTAGATGTAGATGCTCAATAAATGATTTTTTTGGTTTAATGAATTTACCAATTCAGTTCAACAAGCATTTATTGAGCATGTGCTATATACTAATCACTGAATTAGCTACAGAGGATATAATTATTTCCCTGCCTTAAAGTATCTCACACTCCAATAAGGGAGAGAAACATTTAACAAAGTAACACAGATTATTGAATATAAAAATAGAAGTGTATTCAAGATACAGATTTA
>RJWJ010049101.1:0-10356 GCA_004363605.1 Indri indri | reverse complement strand
GCACCATCCGAGAGATGGACACGCTTGAAACTGGGACTTGGGGGGAAGGGGGGCGAGGGCAACATACATAACCTAAACATCTGTACCCCTATAATAACAAACAATAAAAAAATAAAAAATAAAAAAAAAATAAATTCCCTGATGACTAATGATGATGATCATCTTTTCATGTGCTTATTGGTCCTCTGTATATCTTCTATGATGAAGCCTTTTCAAGTCTTTGCCTATTTCTTTTAGTTGTTTGTCTTATATTGTAAGAGTTCTTTAGATATTCTAGACACGAGCCCTTTGTGTTGTGTTACAAATATTTAGACACTGTGTTATATTTTCTCCTACTTTATGCCCTGCTTTTTCAATTTTAAAATGGTATCTTTTGAAGAGCAGAAATGTGTAATTATGATGAAGTCCAATTATTCAAAACTTCTTTAATCTTATGAGTAATGCTTTTTTTTTAATCCTAAGAAATCTTTGCCTACCCTAGGGTGACAAAGATTCTCTATGTTTTCTTCTAAAAGTTTT
The DNA here is from genome assembly GCA_004363605.1 of Indri indri. NCBI lineage: Eukaryota > Metazoa > Chordata > Mammalia > Primates > Indriidae > Indri > Indri indri. Next base: position 9,837 of record RJWJ010049101.1, on the reverse strand, counting down.
ATAGTTTTAGGTTTAATTTATAGCATTTAGCTCTATGATCTATTTTTAGATAATTTTTATACTTGCTCTAAGATAGAGATCAAGGTTTCCTCCCATCTCGACAAGAGATCCAATTAACCCATCATGTTGAAAAGTGTGATCTTTCTCCATTGAATTACCTTCGCATCTTTGCTGAAAAATCTATTGGCTGTGTATGTGGAGGTCTTTCTAGACTCTCTATTCTGTTCAGTCATGTTCTTTTAAATAGGTTAAACGTACATTATTTCCTCTATCTTGGTATAAGAAGTCAGAACTAGGCAATTGCTGATGTATTCCTAGCATCTCTTCACAAAGCAATAATAACTCATAGATTGAGAAAAATGGCAGAAGTTTATATTTCATTATCCTTTAAAAATGATCAGTTATTCTTAAAACAATAAATATAAGCCAAGGTAACACTAACGTGTTGAATTAATTACCTAAGTTGACTATTATTCAGTTAACTACTTGGAATGAGTACAGTAGCAAAAAAGCATCAAGGGGGCCAAATCTATAAAAGGTCCTTAACAAGCCTTTCAGAATTTCCCTGATAAGCTTCAGCTGAACCCTGAACTGTACAGTACCTCCTGAGGTGCATCCCTGGTGAGCTGTCCCAAACCATAACAGCTTAGTGCTATATCCCAGCCCAGCTTGTTGCCCATCACCATTAAGAGGTATGAGTTTACTCCTCCCTTAGAGGGAAAACTGAGACCATCCTCTAGATTGTGAAATTCATCTTTATTTCCACTCCTCCTTAGATTCTTCCTAGGAGAAAAGGAAAGAAGCAAAGGTGTCCCTACTCAGATGCTTATTTTTCTACCTGTGTCCTTAATCCTACCTAGCCTTTGGGTCAAATCAGTCTCTTAAGTAGTATTTCCGAATATTTAGGAAAGAAATTGGAACCCCCAGGAATTCTTAACATCACAAATTATCCTATATTTTTCATAGGTTTATTTATATGTTTTCAAATAATAATGAGAGTAATTATTACACAGTCAATAATTTTTCCACAATTTCCACAAGACACCTTGATCTTGGACTTCTAGCCTCCAGAAACAATAAATTTCTGCTGTATAAGCCACTCAGTTTGTCATACTTGTTACTGTAGCCCTAATGAGCTAGGATACCTAATAGTAGCTCAGATCTTAGCCCAAATGTCATTTCTTCCAGGAAGTCCTCCCTGATTCTCCCCAAAATGAACCAGTCCTCACCTCCCTCATTTATATACTATCATAACACTCTGCTTTTCCTTATGTCATTTATCATGTTAATTATACTAATATTATAATTAATAGTATAATATTAATAGTGTACTAATAGTATACTATAACTAATAGTATAATTAATTATACTAATATTTATTTCCTTTACTAGTCTGTGAGGTAGCTCAGTCCAGGTACTTGATTAGTTTTCCCTGTAGTCTTTGAAGTACTGATCCCTATCTGAAATGATCTTAATCATTTAAGTATTTACTGTATTTACTGCTGGTTTCTCCCTCCACAGAGTACAACTCTAGGTTATAGAACAGTGTGTGGTACATAATTGGTGTTCAATAATTATCTATTAAATGAACTAATGCATAAATAAACTCCAAGAAAAGAACCCATGACTATTCTGTTCACTATCGATTATATCCAGTGCTTAACATATAGAAAGCTGGCCATACAGAAAACAATCAGGGCCGGGCGCAGTGGCTCACGCCTGTAATCCTAGCACTCTGGGAGGCCGAGGCGGGAGGATTGTTTGAGCTCAGGAGTTCGAAACCAGCCTGAGCAAGAGCGAGACTCCATCTCTACCAAAAATAGAAAGAAATTAATTGGACAGCTAAAAATACATAGAGAAAAAATGTATTTTTACACATTTTACGGGCATGGTGGCACATGCCTGTAGTCCCAGCTACTGGGAGGCTGAGGCAGTAGGATTGCTTGAGCCCAGGAGGTTGAGGTTGCTGTGAGCTAGGCTGATGCCACGGCACTCGCCCCAGGCAAGAGAGTGAGACTCTGTCTCAAAAAAAAAAAAAAAAAAAGAAAAGAATCAGTAATTACATATATGTTGAATAAATGAATGAGTGAGACTATTTGATAATGGGAGGTATTTCATTATAAGGAAGCTTATCACTTTAAAAAATCATTTCAAAATATTAAAAGTTTGGAGATTATAACCTTCTGTATACTAAAGAAAACCTTTTTTAGTAATAATGTTATTCACCAATTTACTTCTACTTTCCAGTATTTAATATTTAGGAACATATGCCACAAAACAGCTTGAAACGCACAGCTCTCATCTGTGACTGATCTCAAAATGATTTAAATTCATGGAATAAAGCCATAAACTTTTCATTACTTTCTTAGTTAAGGTGTCTGCTCTGAAACAGCAAAATGCAAAAGGCTCAGAAGAAGTTTTTTTCAAGATCATGAAATTAAAAATGGTTTTCATGTGAAAGCTACATATTGCCGAAGTAATGCTAGTAACATTAAAAAATTGTTTAAAATTATTTTCACCCATTATCCCATGTCTCTAACATAATAGGCATTTCCTTTTTCTATGTTTCTTGTAACCTTTCCCTCAAGCTATATGTGTAGTTCATGCAGTTGTAACAAAACATGGCTATGACTGTGGGAAAAAGAATCACACAGGGAAAATGATAGACCAGTGAAAAACCTACATTTGGAAGAGAAGCAGTATCACAAAAGCTGAATGATACTATCTCAAGTGCTACTGTTTGCACTCTGTCACCTTTAATCAGAAAATCTCTTGGAAGAATTCCCTTTAAATACAAGTCTTAAGGAACTGCAGAAAAGCACTTACTGGGGAGAAACAGATTCATCTATCATCAGTCAGTTGAACAGACAATGTATACAAGGTAACTGGATATCAAACAAAACCCAGGCTTTGAAAGGATTAAACATCAATTTATTTAATACTAGCCTGCTTAGATTTTGAGGGTTTTTTCGTCCCTCAGTCTTAGTTTAAAACCTCTTGACCTCAAAAGGATCCCAATACCTTTTCCCAAAATATACCATCATACTGTAATCAGAAATACAAAACACATACCACCTAAATTATAAAATAGATTTTCAAAGAGTTGGAATCTCAGGGAAAAAACCATTTATCTTAAATGTTTCAAGGTTAAAAATAAGTAAACAATGAAATAAACTCATTAAGAAATCTCTTAAAAGCCTTTCAAATAGGAAACAAAAAAACCCACACACAAAAACACTGGACATAACCAGTTACTCAAGATCAGGTCGTTAGTAAAATAAAGAAAAAAAAAATCTTAAAATTTTCATAGTCTGATAAAAGTTAATATTGTTGATGTTTACAGAGATTTAGTTACTCTTTCACAGTTTGTGGGAGAAAACAAGGATTTTCTAAATACTTTTTGGATTGTCTGTTATATTCAGTATGTGCCAGAATTTATTTTGTTATCAGAACATATTGTGATAGAAACACTGAAAAATTCAAAATTTAAAATAGCCTTTCCCATTACTTTAGACACTTTAATTTCATCATTTTTATACTACTCCACCCTTAGCATTCCCTTGCTCCAGAAAAATTTATTGTAAGTAAAACTTTTTTTACTCTATTCGCCCAATAAAAATATCAAAGAAAATTTTACTTTAAGAAATCTTTTCCTCCTTAACATTGGCTTGTTCAACATATGTAATAACTTGAAATTTTTAATTTTTTAAACAATGGTTTGTTGAATATATATAATGTATGTAGAAATCCGCTGTCTCATTCACATCCATGGGCAGTCATCCCTCAGTGTCTGTGGGGGACTGGTTTCAAGACTGTCCTGGGACACTAAAATCTGCTAATATTCAAGTCCTACAGTCTCTGCAGAACACACAGAACCTGCAGAATCCTTGAATATGAAAAGTCAGCCCTCTGTATGTGCAGATTTCGCATCCTACAAATCCTGTATTTTCCATCTGCATTTGGTTATAGATGCTGAATACAGCCATACAGAAGGCTGACTGTAATTACTGAAAAATATCTGCACATAAGTGGACCCCAGCAGTTCTGACGTGTGTTGTCCAACGGTCAACTGTAGTAAGTAGCCAGCTTATATTTCATGTGTGATGCTCATTATGATTGTAGTATATCTAAAATTAAAAATTACTAGTGGGCCTTTCTCTCCATTACACACCTATCACTTAGAAGTCAATGGGGGAAACTCAAGTAAGGCCATCTTGTGGTATTTCAGATAATTCTGTAAAGCTAAACCATCATCTAGAAATGGTCTTAAATGAAACAACTGGTAAGAAATGCCAACTTGCTTCTTCAAGTCAGGTAGATCCATTCTGTAAATCCACCCAGAACTGTGAACTTCTGAAACTTCTACAGTCAACATTTCGGGAAGATGTAGCCAAGGATGCAGGGGACTCCTAACCTGATCCCAAATTCTGTATTAGTGACTGAAACAACCAAATAATGGTTCGGCACAGTCACTTCTCTGCTATTAGGGTCTCTAAACCTTGTTCTGACTTGCCGAATCAGGACAAAAGATCTGTTACTCTTTCTCACAGATATCAAAATTTTGAACACAAAAAATATTAAAAACAAACACAATGTGATATTTACAAATTACTTATTTCAGGGAACTATTATGTATGAAATTAACGTAAGTATTTTGAACTATGAACATAAGAGAAATGGAGAAGAAAATACTTTGACAAGTTTCTTTTAATCTCAACTGCCTAAAAATGTCCAGATATTCTGCCTACAATCAGAAGAACAGCCAATCAGAAGAATGAGAAGCAGGCAGGAAAATAAGGGCTTACACTTCAGGTATTCAAACAAGTATTTCAAAAATGTGCCTGTATTAACAAGCAACATTTTACGGTGTAAGAGAATACACACACCAGCTTTCAGTTTCCAATTTCCCATTAATCTGACATCAGAAAAGAAACCCGATAACTTGGTATCTTTGAAACTGAACCTTCAGCTTCTGTGATTATTTTTCCCCACTCGAAATCCTTTTTAGCTGGTTTTTAAAAATGTCTCAACCACACACTTCATATTTGTATAAAGTTGTGCATTTATCAATAAGCTGACCCTCCCCAGAAATGTCTGCAGTTCAACATGCTGGTGCCCAAAGAATTCTGAGAGATGAATTACACTGAACTATAAATTCCCACAAGGAATCATTTTGAACAACCAATCCTGTGTCTCTAAGTAAACCAAATTAACTCCAAATGATCTTTCTTGAAACTCTTTAAGTAAACATGGTGTTTCAAGTCACTTGTAGCTACTTTCAACTCCCTTGGCAAAGGATTTTTCTTTCTAGGCTTTCTAGGTCAAATGACTGGCCCTAGGTAAGCAAAGATTGCCTGAATCACTCTTCTTCAAAGGAAATACAACATAAGATGGTCTCTCAAAACAGTTCTGACATCAAAGTACACCCCGGCTTCCTATACCTTTGGAATTGACAGGGTTAGTCTATGCAAGTTAAGGAACTTCAAAGACCTGGCACCTAGCCAGCCACATTTGTGTGCAGTTCCCTTCTATACTAAGTTAATCTTCCTTAAAAAGGAAATGGAAGTATTATTTACCAGGGAGATCTAAAATTTATCTTCATACAGTCAGTGGAGCCTTATTTGGAAATAAGTTTTGGAGCTTTGCTGACTTTTTCAGTGTGATTTTAAAGCATGTAGTAGGTGCTCAATAAACATTTCTTCAATACATATATGCCTGAATCTGAAACTAACAGGTGTGGTAGCTGCTCTTATCATGAGGATTGTGGCCTAATAAACCTCAGAATGCTGCTCCCTTCCTGTCTCCAGCATTCTCTAGCATTCGTTATGCAGATTTTCCACAACCTAGCTCTCTTTTCCATCAGCATCAGAAAAACGTATAGAAACATAAAAGGAATTTGTGTATCAGTTCTACTATCTGAGTCGGAGAAATGTCACTGAAAGGTCTTTTCCTTCCTCCTTTGTCTCCCCATGGCTGAGATGGAGGAACTCCTCATGCTATATTATATACATCAGTTTATGCCTCTACATCTCCTTCTAAGGTGCCCTACACAGGAGTTTTCAAACTTACTCATACAGCAAAGCACCAGAAATAGTATTATGACAATGTTAGTTTCCTTGTTTTAATAATTGTGTTACTGTTATGTAAGATGTTAACATGAAGAAAAGCTGTGTGAAAGGTCCATGGAAACTGTTTCAAAATAAAAAGTTAAAACAAACAAATAAAAAAAGAGTCCTTGGGCCCAGGTAAATGAATTCCAGGGGTGAGAGACCTAGGAATTTGTATTTTTAAACAGCCCAAGTAATGCAGATGCAGTCACTTGACAGGAGTTTGAGGACCCTAATCAGCACTGGAGTTCAGAGAAGAGAATAAGAGATCAAAACAGTAATCACCTACGGAGAGCCAACCACAGCACAGGTGCTCTACTAGGCTACCAAGATGAAGAAGGGAGCTAGCTGTCAGTGCGGTAGCTTTCCTTACAATCAGAGCTCCTCTCACCTTATAAAGTCTGAATGGAATGCCTTCTGTTTTTGTACAGGTGCATTTTGCATTTGTCTACTTGTAAGCATATGTAGTATACTGTCAATTTTCCTTAAGTATAGAATTGTAACACTACACAGTGTACCTTTCCAGAGTCTTGTATATATTTCAAACAGACCTTTTTGCAAATACACTTATAACCATAAGTGTATATTAACACATCTGTGTATACTTATGACGGTGCAAATATTTCTCATAACTCTCTTATGGTCTTGTCTCTAAACAACACATGATCTTTATGTTAAAAAAATGTAGAAACTGAAAAAAGTAATGTTTCTATAAAAACACTATACATACGTACAACCCTGGTGGTGGTGGTAGTATAGTGGTGGTTCTTCTTTTAAATATTTTCTTAGGGCAAATTTTTATGCTTGGAATTACTGGGTCATAGGGTATGAACATTTTTATGGTGCTTAAATTGCATTATCACATTACCCTCCACAACTAGACAAATTCCAGGTTTTTTCATCTTTAAAAAACAAAAAATGTTAAAAAAAAAAAAACCATGAAATTATTCCCCTACCTTAACTGGCATTTCTTTAATTACTAGTACTATCCCATAAGTTTTTTCGCTATATAGAAATTATATATATTCTAAAGGCTGGCTTAATCACAATCTTACATAATTCATTAAAGTCTTTCCATGTGATGGATCTTAACAATTTCTCTGAAAATTTTCTTTTGCAAAAATTTCTCTTTTAGCTTCTCTAATGATTTTTTATTTTTTCATCGGATATTAATTTCTAAGCATTTATACACATACACTCTGATGAAGTTTAATATATTCTTAATTGTCATGATCACTGTTTATTTCCAGTATGTTTAGCTTATCATAAGAAGATAATTTGTATAATGCCGTAAAAAAAATGCTTTCTTTGTTCCGTCCAGTGCCACAGAAAACCAACTCAGAGATATGGGAAATGGCCTAAAAGTAACACATATAATATAGGAAGTTTTAAAACTGGAAAAAAGGAAACATACAGAAAATATCCTTCTGTATTCATTCATAAAGTTACAAGAGAAAAATTTAATCCCTTTAAATTAACCTGCAAATTTGCAGTATTTCTCCTTCCCCCGCTAGACAAAGATACTTTTAAATCTAATACAGACAAGAGAAAAAGCAACCAAACTTAAATTTCCTTCTCCTTCTGTCATTGTATTGGAGTTCTTCTAAATATGTGCCATTCCCAGATTACGAAAATAGAATGAGAAACTACTCCTTTGTAGTGCAGATGATTGGAAAGCCCTCTAGCAGTAAAGAAAAATTCTCATGCCTTCAAGGAGGAATTAAATTGAGAGGCTGAATCTTAAAAAGATGAGACAAAATCACTGAAAAATAAAATGATTATTGTTTCCAAAGTACAATTATTTTATTCTTGATTACCTCACAATATAAATACATATGGTAAATAGAACATAAAGAAAAAAAAATTTTTAAGAATAAAATGTCTCTACATCCATTTCAGATAGAAATCAGTAATTCCTTGTATATTCATGGAGTATTTCTTTAAAGATTTGTCAAAATTCCAATTCCATAGAAAAGAAAATACCTGCTATTTTTCTCAATGTTATTTGTTAAAGTCCATACCTCTCCCCACCTCAAAATTTCCCTTTTGTTGGTCTAGTCTTGCTAACTGTCTTTTTAAATGTTTGAATTCAATATAACAGTCTTAAGTTACATGTACATGTTGGATACACAAACACAGACATACACATAAATATATATGAAGGGACTCAATATTTTGTTTTGGTCCATTCTTTTTAATATAGGAATGTCTTTTATGTCCCTTCCAAAATTCAAAATTAAGATTGTCAAACCAGCATTTTTTCCTTTAAGCCAAAACTAAAGGTATAAATGACCTGTAAAAGCCTTCAAGAAACTGTAACAGCTAAAAATATTATGTTATTAATTTTATAATCTCAAACTATGCCTAATGCCAATAGGCTTTTGCCAATAACTCCATTATGAAGCTGCAAGCACGGCTGTTATTTCGATAATGCAAAGAGAACTGAAGGAAGGACAAAAAAAATAAAAACACCTGTGTGAACATCTTGTTCCTTTGTTAATATCCATTACTGTCAGCAACTGAAATGCTATTTTATCGATAACTCTAAAGGATATTAAGTTCTGCTTTAGTGGTATACAGTAGGCCTGTCAGTTTTCTCAAAGTCAAACAAGTTAAAACTAATTTTCCCATATATAACATTTTTCGAAAACCCTTCCAGACATTATATTTTAAGATGACTATCTGCCAAGTTACATGTAGTCTTCTCTCTCCACACACGAAAGCCACACTTTCCACAGAACCATCTTTATACTTGGGTAGTTCAATCAAATGGAAAATGTTGCCTCCGCTTTAAAAAAACCTAAGTTCTTCCCTGTGATAAACAGCCTTCCCATGGACTCTGCTACAAAGGTCTGAGCAGACCACATTCCCTAGCATTGAAAGGTCATTACAGAAGTGATTTTAAATAAGTATGTTCACTTACTTTTTGATTACAAAAATAGTACATTCATACTGAAGAAAAATTGGACCACACGTCACAGCACAAACAATGAAATAACAATCACCAGTAATCCTAATGCCCAAATATCCTCTTATTATCTTGGTATATATTATTTCCAGTCTTTTTTATATACCTATGTCTGTTTTTCTTTTTAAAATCTAACTACGATTATGCATTCTGCCTTTTCCCCACTTAATATCATAACAATGACTTTCTCAAGTTAATTTAAACTTCATAAATATAAATTGTAATGGTTGTATAATATTCTATTTACAGATATCTCATAATTTATTCAAACATTCCCTCTATGATTGACCATTTAGATTGCTTCTGATTTTTGTTACTTTATAAAAGTACCTCAATCATGAATTAGTAGGAACGGTAATACCTTTATGCATGACTCCTTTTTTTTTGCATATTTGTTATTATTTCCTTACAACTTCTGTAAGTAGAGTCTTGATACATACATAAAGTTATTTTCTTTAATGTTATGCTCACCTATATTCTATAAGCAATGTATGAATGCTCAACAAATCTTCAATAATACAGTGTTAAAATATATTTTGTTAATCTTAACAACAGTATCCTATTTTTTTTTTTTTTTTTTTTTTTTTGAGACAGAGTCTCACTCTCTTGCCTGGGGCGAGTGCCGTGGCATCAGCCTAGCTCACAGCAACCTCAAACTCCTGGGCTCGAGTGATCCTACTGTCTCAGCCTCCCGAGTAGCTGGGACTACAGGCATGTGCCACCATGCCCGGCTAATTTTTTCTATATATATTTTTAGCTGTC
>RJWJ010049100.1:0-10363 GCA_004363605.1 Indri indri | reverse complement strand
CAGGGCCTGAGGACAGAGAGGCAACACAAGAGGGCTGGAGCTCAATCACCACAACCAGTCTGGGAAGCGGGGCCCCTCCTGCACAAGCAGCCTTTCCAGCTTGGAGAGCAGGCCTTGCTCCTCCTCCTAGCGGCTTCCCCTAGTGGCTGGAAAGACAACCTCTGACAAAGGAGATGACAGTGTACCCTGGGGAAAAGAAACCCTATTCAATAAATGGTGCTGGGAAAATTGTATATCCACATGTAGAAACAGGATCCCTGCCTTTCACCGCTCACAAAAATTAATTTAAGATGAATGAAAGACTTATATCTAAGAAACGAAACCATAAGAATGCTAGAGGAATATGTAGATAAAACTCTTTCACATATCAGCCTAGGAAGGAATTTATGAAAAAAAAAAGTCCCAACAGCAATCATGGCAAAAACAAAAATTAATAAATGGGAGTTGATTAAACTAAAAAGCTTCTGCACAGCTAACGAAACAATCAACAGATCAAATAGGTAACCTATAGAATGTGAAAAAATATTTGCAAGCTACACATCCCATAAAGAGCTAATAACCAGAATTTACAAAGAACTCAAGCAAATTAGCAAGAATAAAACAAACAATCCTATTAAAAAATGGGCAAAAGACATGAACAGAAGCTTCTACAAAGAAGAATCACAAATGGCCAACAGACATATGAAAACGTGCTGAACATCACTAATCAACAGGGAAATATAAATTAAAACCACAATGAGATATCACCTTATGCCAGTTAGATGGCATTTATCAAAATTCCAAAAACTATATATGCAGGTGTGGATGCAGAAAGAAAGGAACACTTATACACTGTGGGTGAGACTGCAAATTAGTACAACCTTTATGGAAAATAGTACAGAGATTCCCCAAAGAACTATTAATAATAGTAGACCTACCATTTGATCCAGCAGTCCCACTACTGGGTATTTACTCAAAGGAAAAAAAGACTTTCTATCAAAAAGACATCTGCACTAGAATGTTTACACAGCACAATTCACAACCACGGAGATGTGGAATCAACCTAATTGCCTATCAATTCATGAATGTATTAATAAAATGTGGTACATATGTACCATGGAGTACTACTGAGCCATAAAAAAGATGAATTAATATCTTTTGCAACAGTCTGGACTGAATTGGAGACCATTCTCCTGAGTGACATATCTCAATAATGGAAAAACAAACACCATATGTACTCACTATTAAATTGGAACTAACCGAGGATGACGTGTGCACAGAGGGAAATAAAACTCAGTGGAAATCAACCAGGGGAGAGAGGGGAGGAGGAGGGGCACAAAGCCCTACCTAATGGGTATTAAGAACACTGTTTGGGTGACGGACACACCCTTCGCTGGTACTAAAGCATTACAAAAATGATCCATGCAACCTAAAACATTTATACCCCTTTAACATTTTGAAATAAAAAAAAGAAAATGAATGTTCAATTTTACTATATAAAATATTAAATTGCTTTAACATGCTTTTTTCGATACATATTGTTAACAAAGATATTGAGTTTCCATTTTGTTACATTCTCACCAATATTTCATATTACCAGGCTTTGTGATAATTTCATACAGTTTTTGTGAAGGGATGTCAAGTTATGCTTTTAATTAGCATTTCCTTGATCACTAATGAAGTTGGCTATGTCTCATGTTTATCGATTTTTTTGCACATTCCTTTATATCAAATTTTTGTACATATTTTGCTAATTTTCTACAGAATTGTCTTACTCTTATATTAATTTATAGGAATATTTTATATATTACAAATACTAATCCAGTCAATCTTCATTTGGAATTTGCATAGGTATCTGCAGATCCCATATTTGTGAATTTGCCTCCTTGCCAAAATTAATTTGTAACCCTAAAATCAATATTTCTGGTACTTTTGTGCTTATTAGCAGATATGCTGGGAGCAGCAAAATATTCGAGTTTTCCTTTCACATGCTCAACCCATGCTAAGGTAGAATAAGGTGGCATTCTCTTCATGTTTGAGCCCTCATTTTGTAAGTAAGCATCCTTTTGATGGTCTATATGCCACATTTCTCATATGTTTATGTGTGTTTCTTGATGATTTCACTGTTTAAAATGCCCCCATAAGCCTAGTGCTGAAGTATTGTCTGGTGTTCCTAAGCGCAAGAAGGCTGTCATGTGCCTTATAGAGAAAATACATGTGTCAGATAAACTTCAATCAGGCATGAGTTACAGTGCTCTTGGTCATGAATTAATATTAATGAATCAACAATATACATTAAGTAAGATGTCATTTAACAAAACACACATAAAACATGTTTATCTGTTGATCAGTTGATGAAAATATTGTGGCAGAGGCTTGCAGCAACCTAACCCTGTATCTCCTTAGGAGTGATGTTTTATTAATAGCATTCTGTAAATTCAGTGCTCAGAGTGACTTAATATTACACATACTATTGCAAATAATGAGTATCAACTGCACTTTGTTGCTTGCATATATTGCAAATATCTTTCTCTGTGGCTTTTCTTTTCATTGCCTTTATAGGATTATTTGAAAAATAAAAGTTATTAATTTTAATTTTATTGAATCTATTTTTTTCTGTGTAGTTTGAGGTTTATTTCCATATGATTTAAGTAATATTTGCCCTCACCTGGCTCATTAAAAAAATTAAATAAATCTCTGTATTCCTTCTTTTTAGCATTAGTCCATTTATTAGTCTTATCTTTAATTGAAGACTTTAATTTGTGTGAAATTTTTTGTTTATGGTGTAACATAAGGTTCTCTTTGAATTACCAATAGATGCTGCAAAATGTATTGATTACCACTATTTGTATGAATTGTCTCTAAAATATATAAAAAGTAAAACGCTTTTAACATTAACATAGCTGATGTGTTAGTGTTATGTTTTGTTTGTGTGTGGGTTTTTTTGTCTTTTGTTTTCTGGTTGGGAGGAGATAGTGATGATTCTCCTAACTCCTTTTTTTTTATTATTATAGGTTAATAATAAAAACAATAAAAGTTCTGTCCCTCTCCCATAGTTCTTGGGGTTTGATTTATATCTGAGATAATTTTGCTTTTGGTACCTCAGATGTATAATATTGCATAAAATAATGGAGTATGTTAAGAGAAAAGTGTAAATTGTGGAAGACCCCCCAATCAGGGGACACTAATGAGTAAGTGTGAATTAAATAGGCCAATCTTTATGTATCTTTCAACCCACCCAGTTTCACCTCACATAGTAAAACTGCACAGGATCAGGGAGCGACAAAGCTTTCACATCCTACTACAGATGTTTTGGACATAGAATTGCATTTAATTTGATATATTACATGCCATATTTGAATTTTTCATCATAAAATCATTGATGTATAGTGTACTCTAATGCCAGAGTAATGTCATGAAATCCAAATATATTTGTCTATGTGATTTACTTTGCCTGAAAGGCATTCAGTAATTTTATTCATTTATTAATTTCATTCATTTACACAATCAAATATTTATCCACCTGGAAAATTCTCCTTCCTGTACTTTTCTTTTGGCTAACTATTACTACCTTTTCAAAAGGGTTCCAGTGTCATCACTTCCTGAAAGGAGTACAACCACTATCACCCCCATATGCAGGCATTTTATTAGTCTGCTAAGGTTGCCATAACAAAACACCACAAACTGGGTGGCTTAAATAACAGAATTTTTTTTTCTCAGTTTTGAAGGCAGGAAGTCCAAGATCAAAACGTCTAAAGGTTTGGGTTCTTGTGAAGCCTCTCTCCTTGGCTTACAGATGGTTGCCTTCTCGTTATATCTTCAGATGGCATTTTCTCTGAATGTGCACATCCTTGGTGTCTCGTTCTGTGCTCTCACCTCTTCTGCTTATAAGGACCTAAGTCAGATTGGATATCTCTTTAAAGGCCCCATCTCCAAATATAGTCACATTCTAAGGTACTGGTGCTTAGGACTTATGAATATTGGGAATACAAAATTTGATCCATAATAGGCATTCTTAAGTACTTAAGATACAACAAAGAACTCTTCAGCTGTCTGGAATTTTCTGTTTCTCAGCAAATTTATTTTCATTCATGTATCCTACAGTAACTAAAACATTTTAATTAGTATAAATGTCTATAATCAGTGTTATGCCAAGCCATAGTAGAATCTGGGTCAAAAGGTAAAAATCAGTAATGCTGGTTACACCTTTATCTAAAGTTTTGATATTTCGTTCATCATGGACTTTTTGTGCATTACTTTGGTTTTTTAAAATATTACATTAAAATGTTATTTATCTGAATTACTGAGTTTTTATGGTATTTCTTTATATTTTGTACCTGAGGTAAGTGCCTCACTCCCTTTATGCAACTCCTGATCCTGTCTAAAACGATGAAATTCACAAGGCAACATTTTCAGGATCTATGTGATAGTATCCCTAAAAAGTTACCTTGTCACTATCTTCGGACAACTCTGGATCAAGAATAACTTGTCTCTTGACAAGCACTACTTTGGAAGTTAGAAACCTGGCTTCTAGTTTTGTCTTTTCCAGTGAGTTTTTGGTTTCTAGGATTTAGCTTTGCTGTAGGTGATGGCTAGACACAAAGACATACAAAATGCAATATCTAACGGTATATCAACATTCTCCCAATAAACGTTTTATAAATCACAATTCCAGGTTCTACTTTGGGGGACTTTTACTTAGTAGTAGAGTGTGATATCAGAATTGTTAATATACCCCTCTACCCCTAACTAATCCTAGCATAGTGGTACTGGAATCGTGTGGCTTGTGGGTTAGATTGATTTCAAATATCATAGTTCTGGTTATGTAAATGTAATCTGAGCATTGACTGGAGTACCTGTGAGATCAAGTGATCAAGCAAGGCTTTGGCTTACATTCAGAACTATAGTTCTGAGTGAGTTTTTAAGACAGGGACACAGGAACAGATTGGTTTAGAGGTGCTTCAATAAGACATGATGACATTCACTAGATCTATAAAACTCTAATATTTTTACTTTGTGCTAATAATAATAATCTCTGCTACCTCGATCTCCTGTTAGTATCATATACTGAGTTACACACATTACCTTTATTATTTTATGTAACTCTCACTAAATCCTACAATGTGACATTATCTCTGTTTTTATGATGAAGCATATGAGGTTTATCAAAGTTAAACTATTCTTCCAGTTACAGCTAGTAATTAATTATATCTTCATTTTTAGCACTAAGATCAGAACTAAATAATTAGTTGGTACTAATCACTTCTTGTTAAAAGAATAACATCAGACTAGAGCAGTGTAGAATTGATTCAGAATCAGAACCCAGCAAATGCTTTCTGACAAAGGTTAAGGATGACCTTACAGAAACAGCTGAAGCCAAGCCCTCAGACATGGGGCAAGAACTCTCATTTGGAAATGGAAAAGATGCTACGGATGAGATCATCTGAAGGAGGACAAAAATGAAAGAGAAAGACCTGAACAAAAGTCATGACACCCGGCTAAGCTGTAGAAATAAATAGGCATGCCGAGTTTAAAAAGGCTCAACCAGTTTGCTTGTTTAAAGTCTGAGTTTTAAAGAGGTATTAGGGGATTTGAAGAAAAAGACCTTGCTAGAGGTGGAGAACTGAATATTAAGAATACATATATTATAGGAATAAATGAAAGTTTCTTTGAATAATCACACATTAACTGTTGTTTGATTCCTTAGGATTTCATATTTATGCTAGTTTTTTGCAGCACTATTTTATTTTTTTAGTTTCTATAATGAATTGTAAACACATTTTCAATTGAGAAGGTTACACTAACAGTTCCAGAGAATATAGTTGCTGGGCATCTTCAAATTGTTTCCTCAGTTTCCCAGAGTAGTCTTGCCCTTGCCCACTGAACTTATATAACCCCATCTTTTTCAATGATAAAAGGCCATGATTTATTATGTATGTATACCAACTTAGAAGATATGAACACATTTACTATCATATAAAAAGTACTTTTCTGGTTAGTTTTTAAATATTTGGGAGTTCTGAGTGTGGCTACCAATAATGAATTTAAAAAATCCTTTCTTTATTCTTCTCCCTTTTCACTCTTTTCCTTCTCATTTCAATTTTATTTCTTACTGTTGTTATATTTTGGTATCCCAGGGCGTCTAAAGATTTAGTGCTTATGTGATTACCTGGTGAACTTGTTCAAAATGCCAATTTCTCAGCTCCAGCTCCCAGAAGTTCTTGCTTTTTAGGTCTGTTGTGGGCTCTCTCTTTTCATTTGCAGGATTCCATGTCAGTGCAATTAATTTTGAAGCTGGTTTTTAGAGGATGACTGCAGAACAGTTCTCTGGGTGGCCTTGGACCAATCCAGTTCTCACCCCTTTCTTGCTTGCAGCTCTTAAGAGCTATTGCATAATAGAGTGTGCTGGGAATGCAATATCCTGATAGGGAGGTACTGGCCAGAACAGCCTGGCTCTGCTCCAGTCCCCTCTAGAAACAGGACATTCTTCAACACCTTTACCCAGCAAGTCATGTAACAGTGGAGAAAACAATCCAGGGTGGGCTTCTTTCCAGGGCCCTTCATCTGAGCTGCAAGTGGTGCATGCACAGATGAGACTCCATCTACCCTGGCAGCTTTCCTGAGGCTTGGAAAGCAGCCTACAATGAATCCTAGGCTTTCGTTTTTCCCTGGGTTCCTATTTGGATTCCCAATAAACTCACTTTGTGTAATTTGTTGTGTTCATGGGTGTTCTGTCCCACTGTACTCACACGAGTTGGTAACCAGGGAACAGTGAACTTTTTTCACAATGATGTTTTTAAAAATAAAACCTGCTAAATTCCATTATAATTTCTGTTCTGCCCAGATCCTTCCTTATGCTCTCAAGGAATGTAGCTTTCTTTGTTGTGTGAGAGATAATCCTTTTTCACCTAATTGACTTAAGTCTACACAGACAGTTAAGTAGTATAATGCTAAAACCAAGTCTTTGAGGTATGTTTACATGTACAACATTAAATTACCTAAGGCTATAACTGATTATCTCCATCATGTTAACTCCAACAAATAAGACTATGTCTACTCCCTAGCAGGCTCTCAATATATAGAGTACACCCTGAATTACTGAACAATTATAAAATTTGAAAATTACTAATGTCCCCTGCTTGTACTGTGTCCATGATATTCATCTCTGTCTGGTTTATAAGGTGCTATGGTCTGATTGTTTATGTTCTTCCAAAATTTAAAAGTTGAAACCTAATTGCCAAAGTGATGTGTGAGGAGGTTGGCCATTTGGGAGGTGATTAGTTCACGGAGGTGGAACCCTCATGAATGAGATTAGTGTCCTTATAAAAGAGGCCCCAGAGGGTTGTCTACCCCTTTCAGGATGGCAGGATAGGAAGGAAGCTCTGTGAGGAAGCAGGCCCTCACCAGACACAAAATTGCCTGGTGTCTTTATCTTGGATATCTCAGATTCCAAAAGTATGAAATATGTATGTCTTGTTTATAAGCTACCTAGTTTATAGTATTTTGTTTTAGCACCTCAAATGAACTAAGACACAGGGGTCCAACAAGAATAAAATAGAACAATGAATTTACCCTCCCATGCCCCAATTGTACAAGATCATTCACTTTCCCTTTTAAGTAGTTACCAGTCTTTCTTTCAAAATACCAGGATTAACACCTGCCTCTGAAAAACTATAAGGAATAGTTAGAACTGAGTAGAAACCCTTGTGAATAGCCTGTATTAACTTTGAGTTCCCAAAGGCCATAGCAGGTAAAGGTTAGAAAAATGCATTTTTCTATGAAGTGAGATATAATTTATAAAGCAAATCTACATATATTTTATCCTTTTATCTTTAACCATTTGGAGCAATATTCTATTTGGACAGAAATATCAGCATGCAAATTATTTGGAATATAAAACTATTCAGGTGACGTTTGGCCTAAAGTTTGCCTTAGATAAAAAAACTTCTACAAATTGGAGTGATCATTGGATAAATAAGAAGGACTGGAAATACTTAAACTAGCCAATGTGTTTGCATATTTATTGCATACTGTCCCCTCCATCTCCCACTTTTTTTTTTTTTTTTTTTTTTTTGCTAATTAATTTCCATCTCTAGGTATTGGTTAAGCATGATTTCTTAAAGGGGGGAAGTTTCCTGTTCCAGGGCCCATGCTATTTCATCCTTCTATACATTTTCACGATTCCCTGTACCTTCCCCATCTAAAAATGTTTCCTTATCTTAACACTATTCCCACATTAGGAACTTGGTTACCCTCATTTTTCTCTCAACAGTATAGCATGGAAAGAAGAAAAAGAGTCACTTTATGGTAAAATAAGCTGACAAACACTGCCTCAACGAAGTGTTGGTTGCGTATTCCCTTCAAATGATGTGATAAAAATGTCACTTTTACTGTATGGTGTTGTTTCCAGAAACCCATAACCTGGGGATGATAATGAAAAAAAAAAAAAAAGCATAAGACAAATCCCAATAGAGAGAATCCTGCCAAATACCCTGCCATAACTCCTCAAAACTGTCAAGGTCATCAAAAACAAATCAAGTATGAGAAACTCTCACAGCCAATAGGAGCCCAAGGAGAGATGTGACAAGTAAATGTAATATGGGTGTCCTGGATGAGATCATGGGACAGAAACAGCACATTAAGTAAAAGTAAAGAAATGTGAATCAAATTTGGGCATTATGTAATAATAGTATATCAAACTCGTTTCATTAATTGTGACAAATGCATCATACTAATGTCAGATATTAGTAATAAGAGAAACTAAGTATAAAGTATATGGGAACTTTTTGTACTGTGTTTGCATTTTTCCTGTAAATATAAAACTATTGGATAAACAAGAGGGCCTGGAAAATATTCATTTTACAAATCCTATTTAGGTCGTATCTTCCCAGTTAGACTCTTTGGTCTCTGAAAGTCAGGCTGTGTCTGTCTCCATCAGCTCTGTAGTCTCAGTGCACAGCGCACAGGAAAAGCTTGATTCATAATTGTTGAATGAGTTATTAAATGAATAAGTAAAATAACCATTTAATAACTGACTGTGAAAGAACATTAATTCCCTGAAGGCACCCCTATTTTATATGTAAATAATATTTCCTCAAACCACCAGTCAGGATGAACATTAATGCCGTCTGCTTTTGTTCTTTCACGATCTCTGCCCTTGGGTCCTGCAGTCATTTTCCCTGATTGACTGTCCTAAATATCTGTTTGCTTCCCAAAGAATCCCCATGCCCCTGAATTATCAACTTGTTTTGATTCCTTTGCCAAGTACAGTAGACAAATCCATGAAAACTAGGAACAGCTTAGGGACTACCCCTACCCCCTCAAACAGACATTCAAAGATGGGCTGCTTTCTGATGCTCTTGATTCTGATAAATTACTGCCTTACGACCCCTTCATCATGGTCTCATCATTTATATTACAGTCTCTGAAATACTAATATTTAGGAAATCAGTTGAATGGATAAGAATTTTCATTCCAAAAGAAAATACTCCTGGAAGGTTTAAGAGATTAAAAATTCTCCCTGTTTTACCTTAAATTAGTTTCAGAAAGATAGTTCTCGAATTTCAGATTTGCCTAGTGGAAATTCAATTTTTAGTCTGAGATGGAATGAGAAACATAATCTTACAGACTGGAGAATTTGGTGAATATGGTAGATTTGGCACTGTACTAGAGAGGGCGCTGCCAGGATATTCCTTCTTTGGCAATTTGTCAAAAGATACCACAAGAAGTGGAAGGGGTTTAAGTAGGGAGGGGAAAAGGAATCAAAGACTAGAGACATAGTGAAATAATAAAAATAACAATATGATGAAGAAGAAGAAGATAAGGAGGAAGAGGTGGAAGAGGAAAAGGAGAAAGAAACATCCGTTTTTTAGTATTCATCCTGCTCGATGAGTTGGGAGTGGGGCAGAAACAAAGTCCCTCTCCTTTATATCACATCTGCCAAGGATCCAGAACTGAGATCGATGTTATTGTTACCATAATTTAGCAATACCATTGAATGCTTTTGTTTTTGAGGGTTAATTAGGAAAATACAGTACATTTTAATGTTACTTCTCTGGGAAAATATTCCAAATCCTACAGAATTAATTTAGGAAAGAAAGTACACTTAAAGTTCAAGACTGGATAAACTTTTTAAAGTAAACTATAAATAAACCTTTAACAATGTCCCTTAGTAGGCCAAAAAATTTTTTTTAAATATTTAGAGAAACATACTTATTAATGTTTTAAATGTTACATGTTAAATGCCCTAATGATTAAAATATTTGTTCATGAATCTGGAGGTCTACAATTACACTTTAAGTTTTATATGTTGTCTTGCTTGTTTTTTGATCAAGCATATTAACCTGTTTATTATCACCACCTCCGTTTATATATGTATGTTATA
>RJWJ010049099.1:0-10358 GCA_004363605.1 Indri indri | reverse complement strand
TTTTTTTTGAGACAGAGTCTCACTCTCTTGCCTGGGGTGAGTGCCGTGGCGTCAGCCTAGCTCACAGCAACCTCAAACTCCTGGGCTCGAGCAATCCTACTGTCTCAGCCTCCCAAGTAGCTGGGACTACAGGCATGCGCCACCATGCCCGGCTAATTTTTTCTATATATATTTTTAGCTGTCCAATTAATTTCTTTCTGTTTTTGGTAGAGACGGGGTCTCGCTCTTGCTCAGGCTGGTCTCGAACTCCTGAGCTCAGGACAATCCACCCGCCTCGGCCTCCCAGAGTGCTAAGATTACAGGCGTGAGCCACCGCGCCCGGCCTTGTTTTGCTTTTCTTGATTGTTTGTTTGCTGAGATAACCTTAGGAGGTAGCTTATAATAAACAATTTCTTATGGACCCCAAAATGTGCTATTTGGGGCCCAGAAGGCTAAAGTGTCAAGGTATGAACAAATTTGTGTTCTTCATTTAAAGCCTGTGATTGTCAATTCTTGGTGAAAGGGAAGGAAAAAGGTTCAGCTCCTTGCCGAGCTGTGAGGAGGCAGCTTTATTCTGCTCAAACCCTTCCCCCAACAGGCTCCTTCTCCTAGCGTTTCATTTTCCTCTTTTGTAAAATGGAGCTGTTTTACTTCTTCCTAATTAAAGCCTGTGGAAACACTTTTAAAGAAGATCCTAAGATGTATGATGCTAGAGAAGTGAAAACTATCATTAATATATTTTAATCATCACATTACATACCCACAGACACACCCACCTCTTCGCCATTCCGGCAGATTTTTACAAAGGGGTAATTAGCAGTGATGATGTCATAACCATCACTGCTTTCATCCTGAAAGCCGTAAAGTTTCCAAATACTTACTAACTCCTGATTAACCTTAAAACATACTAAATAAGTACAAACTCCCCATATCTGAGTGAAAGCATGCTGGAGAACTTTGTTTTCTTTGTGAGTACAGTAAATGAACATTAAAAGTGACCATCCTTTAGGTAAGCCTACCAAAAACCCAGGCGGCAGAAGTAATAAAATAAAACAAAATGCTGAGACTGCATGTTTGGAAAATCAACATGACTGCCTCCAAAAAGACTCCCAGCGATCTGTGCCTGCTTTTTAAGTTCTCACCAGGAGGTGAGGAGCTACAAGATTCCTGTCTCCTGGCACCTGGAAAGGGATGATGGGCAACTTTCCAGCCATTAAATGCCAAGCCCTCTGGAAAATAGCTGACCAGCACATTGACAATACAGACTTCAGCTACAGTAATGCAGCTCTTTGAAATTTGAATACAATGGGCTCAAATCCCCTTGCGGTGGGAAACCCTGCGCCCTTTTCCAGAATCTACAGGGATTTGCCCGCGATTGTCTGATGGGACAGGACAACCTTACGTTTCACCCGGTGACTTCCGGTTGTGATTTCCGGCTTGCTCAGAATTCTCTGTCACCCACATTTCACCTCTTGTTTTCTCTCCACTCCATGTTAACCCCGACATGTAATGAAGCTCCCTTTCCTTGATTCGCCCCAAAACACTGCTCACCAAGTTGGCTGTGAATGTCTAGCAGACTTTCAATGAGGATTTGGAGGCAGCAATGGGCGCTACCTCACAGAAGAGCACCGAGGAGAGTTTAAAACAGAATAGTAGATAGCTGTCAGCCATCCTTCGCCATCTCTTCTGCTCAGCTCCCCCTCCAGCCACTCTGCAAGGCCGTCTACCTCTCCCAATTTTTCATTCTTTTCTTATGCTGAGCAGTCTAGCACTCTCTTTGCTTCATCCCCACATCCCCACCCCCAGCTCTGCTGTCTTTGCCACCACAGTGGCCCATCGGTTTGCTTTTCTAACAAAGACAGTTCTCCCCCCAAAATTCTGCATCATTCAGGAATGCTTTGGGCAACAATCAACAGGAAATAAAACATGGAATGATGGCTTAAGTTAGCAGCTCTCAAACGTTTTTGGTCTCAGGACTCCTTTAGGCTCTTCGAAATTACTGAGGAGCCCAAAGAGATTTTGTTTGTGAGGGTTATAGCTATTAATATTTACCGTACTAGAAATTCAAACAGAAAAATTTTAAATGTGTATTCATTAATTCATTTAAAAATAGCTTTAAGAATCCCATTATCTGTCAATAGAAACGATACATTTTTATGAAAAATTTTCCAAAATAGAAATAAATTAGTGAGAAGAACGACATTGTTTTACGTTTTTGCAAATCTTTCATGTCTGACTTAATGGAAGACAGCTGGATTCTCTATCTGCTTCTCCCACAGATTGAAGAGATATCAAACATCATATAGCCTCTGGAAAACTCTACGCTTCTGAGAGAATGAGGATGAAAAGGCAAATAATGTCTTAATATTATTATTATGAAAATAGTCTTGTCCCTGTGGGACCCCTTAAAGCTGCAGGCAGCAGCCCAGTACTGGTCCATGGCCTATTAGGAACCAGGCAGCGCATCACTACCTGAGCTCTGCCTCCCACCCCCACCTCCAGTTTGTGGAAAAAATTATCTTCCTTAGAACTTAGGAACCGGGCCACACAGCAGGAGGTAAGCAATGGGCAAGTGAGGGAAGCTTCATCTGTATTTACAGCTGCTCCCCATTGCTCGCATCACTGCCTGAGCTCCACCTACCCCCACGTCCATGGAAAAATTGTCTCCCATGAAACTGATCCCTGGTGCCAAAAAGATGGGGACCGCTGCCTTAAAGGGTCTCAGGGATCCCCAGAGATCTCCAGAATATACTTTGAGAACCACTATCTTAAAACGTAATGACATTTATTATTCACTTAATAAGTGGTTTGAGGTAGATGGGCTCTGGGTTGGTCCAACAGGTAACAATGTCACCCATTTCTCTACCACTGCATGTTGGCTTCTTGTCTTCATGCTTCTTGCAAGATGGCAGCCACAGCTCCAGACATGACATCTTTGAAGTGTATATTCAAAGGAAGGAGGAAGAGGGTATATCCGGGGAGGCCATAACCTTTTCTTCATCTCTCTGTTTCCTACCAGGTTGAGAATCTTTTTTCCAAAGGCACTCTAGCAGACTTCTTGAACCTTATTGGCCCCGATGGGTCATAAGGCTACTCTTTTAACAGCAAGGGAAGATTGGAAGGCAAGTTTCTGGCAAAGGGGAACAAGATGGCTATGATAGGCTAAAACCAAGCCCCCTTCATGCCCTGGGGCTGGGCGCATGGTTGCCCAAACAAAACCAGGGTTCCATTAGCCATGTAAATGGGGGATTGGCTGTGTAGTAAGCAAAAATCAGTGTTAACATTTTAAACTAATAAATATTTCTCCTGCTACACCTTTATCCACCATAAGGAAGCAGAATGTGAGATTGACCATTGGCAGAGGCCGAAGCATGAGGCTTGAATTTCTAGTAAAAATTGTCACGTGGGAATTGCTGGTCAACTTGATCCACCAAGTAGGGTGAAAGTGCAGAAAAGCATTGTCATTTTTCAAACATTAAAATGAGCATTAAATTGAATGCCAAAATCCTTCATCATATAGATTCCCAAGGCCATCTCTAAGGTCATTTTACAAATATCCTATCAGAAATGAGTTCTTTGTGGTTTCCTTAGATGTAAGATTTTCATGGAAACAGAACTCCACCACTAAAGATTATCATAAAGATTAAAGAATATAATTTCACTTAAGTGGATTATCAAGCAAAGCTATGACTCCACATAATTGCAGTGCAGTGGGTGTCCAAAGGTGATGAGCCACAAATTTGGAGATGCTCAATCTTTCAGGAAACATTCATTGAGCAGGCTTGGCATATATAAATAAGAATACTATTATTTGCAACTTATCTCATTCCAAAAGGGATTCTAGTATAGCATACAACACGAAAATAAAATAAAATAAATTGGGTATCTGCAATAAGCTTTTTTTAAAACAAATTTTTCTAACCAAAGTGAAAAGATTGGATGGGAAGGAAAACAGGACAGGAAAAACAGGATGAAGCCTAGGTTAGTGTCTAAAATTCATGACATAAGGTTATATACTATTTTTAGAGATGTCAAAGAACAAAGTTTCAACAAATTGAATTTTAAAGATCTAATTGGATTTTATTAGTGATACCTTAATTGGGTAGTATCCAATCTACAAAATAAAAGGGGCTCCACCAGGCGTGACAGACTGATCAGCTTTTGTAAGGCAGACCCAAAAGAAAAAAAGAAACAGTACAGTGCAAAAATCAGATTGGTTAGCATCAGGTTATTTTCCTTGTATGGGTATGGGCAGAAGGGATGTCTTAGTCCATTTCGTGCTGCTGTAACAGATACCTGTGCTATGGTTTGAATGTTTATCCCCTCCAAAACTCCTCTTGAAACTTAATCCCCACTGTGGCAGTATTAAGAGGTGGAGCCTTTAAGAGGTGATTGGGTCATGAGGGCTCTGCCCTCATGACTGTGTTAATCCATGCATGGATTAATAGATTAATGGGTTAAAGGAGTAATGGGTTATCATGGAAGTGGGTTAGTTATCACAAGAGTGGATCTGTTATAAAAGCCAGTTTGGCTCTCAGTGCTCCTCTCACCCTGTGATGCCTTCCACCATGTTATAACACAGCACGAGGCCCTCACCAGAAGACAACCGGATGCAGTCCCCTCAACCTTGGACTTCCCAGCCTCCAGAACTATGAGAAATAAATTTCTGTTCTTTATAAATTACGCAGTCTCAGTTGTTCTGTTATAGCAGCAGAAAACAAAGACAATATGAGACTGGGTAATTTATAAAGAACGGAAATTTATTTCTTACAGTTCTGGAGGCTGGGTAGTCCAAGATCAAGGCACTGGCATCTGGTGAGGGCTTTCTTTCTGGGTCCTCACGTGGCAGAAGGCAGAAGGTCAAGAGAAGGACAAACTCTGTGTCCTCATATGGCAAAGAGGAGGAAAGAGTGAACCCACTCCCACAAGCCCTTGTTATAAAGGCATTAATCCATTCATGAAGGCGGAGCCCTCATAACCTAAACACTTCCCATTAGGCCCCACCTCCCAACACTGTTGCATCGGGGATTAAGTTTCCAACACATGAGTTTTGAGGAAACACATTCAGACAATAGCAGGGGACTTCTTTATCACCCCAGCTCAGGTTGACTGGGCCTCTTTTGATTGGTTGCTGTGAATCTACTGGGTTGTTTTTTGTTTGTTTGTTTGTTTGTTTGTTTCAGAAAACTGTCTAGTTTAGAGGTTCGGCTATCATCTCTCTCCTGATTTTTTAGAAGATCAGATCTTACAAGTAAAGACAGCTTAGGTTTTGGTTTGGTGATTTGGAAACAGCATGAGTGATTCCATTTTGGTTTGGTTCTACTGGGGCCTAGTGCAGGAACTCAGTCCAAATCAATGGCCTCCTATAAATTTGATTTAACAGAAGTGACTTTCAAATTTGATACTTAACTGCCAGCAACCAATTAAAAGATGGAAAGGCAATCGATTACACAATTCCACTGTTAATAAGGAAAATTTTCTCTCCCAGGCCCACATGCATACATACATAGAGGCACTGTGATAGTTTTAAAAATCAAAAACCTTCAAACCTATCTCTACAATAAATAAAGAGTTAAATAGGACTACTTATTACAGTCTTCAACATTGGTGGAAGGCATAATGCCAAGGCAGATTTCTATAAATGTCACCTTATTGTGGCACAGGTACACAGCTCTTCAATGCTCTGGCTTACACCCAAAAGTAGAATTTTGAGACAATAGAGGTCTGAAAACAGCAAGATTCAAATGAGAGATCAGTATATTCTAACATTAACAAAGGGCAAGTTTGATGAGAAAAAGTAAAATAAATCAGAAAATATTTTGAGAAATAATTGGTACAGGTTGAGTTTCAGTACAAATAGCTAGCAACCATAGATGATTGTGGGGGCTGGGAGAGGCAGAGAAACAGAGAACAAAGTGTTAGAAACTAGACTTTTAACATCCCCACATGAGAATTCATAGTATCCTAGGTTAACAATAGAAGTCAATACTAGAATGAAACAGTTGTGTAAAAGCCTGATATATTGAAACTGTTTAAAAAAGGTTAGTTAATGTTACCTTCTGAAACAATTCAAAAGGAAACAAAAGGTTTAAAGTACCCTACATAAACTGAAAGGGAAAGAACAAATAAAACTTAAAATCAGGCCGGGCGCGGTGGCTCACGCCTGTAATCCTAGCACTCTGGGAGGCCGAGGCAGGCGGATTGTTTGAGCTCAGGAGTTCGAGACCAGCCTGAGCAAGAGCGAGACACCGTCTCTACTAAAAATAGAAAGAAATTAATCGGACAACTAAAAATATATAGAAAAAATTAGCCGGGCATGGTGGCTCATGCCTGTAGTTCCAGCTACTCAGGAGGCTGAGGCAGAAGGATCGCTTGAGCCCAGAAGTTTGAGGTTGCTGTGAGCTAAGCTGACGCCATGGCACTCTAGCCTGGGCAACACAGTGAGACTCTGTCTCAAAAAAAAAAAAAAAAAAACTTAAAATCAACCTAAAAGGAAATACGGTATGGTAAAATTTCACCAATTAAAGCATTAAATGTAAACAGGCTGAACTCTCCTATAAAAAGAAGGCAGCTTACTGACTGTTATCAAAACAAAATCTAATAATTTGTTCCTACAAGAGACACACAAACCAGAAACATCATCAACAGAGTAGCAGTGTTAGAGGATATTCCTGTATGAACAGAAGAAAAGCTGGGATTACTATCTTGGTAGCAGACAAAGCAGATGTCATAGCAAAAGGCAGTACAATAAATAAGGTCATTACTTAATGGTCAAACGTACATTAAATTATGAAAATCAAAAAATACTGAATGTGAGTGTTACAAAAACCATTTCAACAAGTCCATAAAAGAAAATGGACAAAACGGCAAGAATAAATAAAGACAAATATTATTTTAATTGGAACCCTCAATATTCCACTCTGAAAAAAACAGACAAAAATAAATTGGAAAATACTATATGATTGAATCATTCATTCAGTAAAATTTTTCTCAGGGCTCACTAGTTTCCATGCCTGTGCTACATGCTAGAAGATAATTCCATAAATAATATGAATTTAACAGACATATGGAGAGATTAGAGACAGGACAAATTAATAGAGTCTCTTTTCAAGTGTACATAGATCATACCATCTGCAAACGAACTTATAAAAAACTAAGATCTTATATTAGACAACCAAGATTTATTCTTTCACTAGTTTAGCACACGTTAACCAGTTTATTCAACATATAAGGCTATTTGGTATTCACAGAAAGACAGAAATACCATCCACCAAATGGTCAACCCACGAGGCAATAAAACTTTAAAAAATAAAAGCAAAAAAAGATGCAAACCTCACAGGAATGTTTTGAAACATGTAAACACTCTCTTTGGTAGTTCTGGGGTTACACAGGAAATCCAGAACACATGTAGTGGACATCTGTTATTCTGTCTAGTCCCACCTCTTTCCCCTTCTTCTGGTAGCAGAAGCCATCTCTTTCTTTGGGGAACTTCCCCTCCCCCACTCAGCATGACTCTGGTGGAACTGTCAATCCCCTTGGTTCTGTGATGAGGAAGTGACCCAGATGGCCAGAGTAACCCATTCTCCTGAAGACAGTGATTGTCCTAGAATGGGCATATGACCCAAGCAGGCCAATTAGAGCCTTTTTCAAAGACTGATATGGGAAAAGACAAGTCAGTAAAGTCTCTAAGATTCTGAGGATTACTATCTTGGTAGCAGATAAAGCAGATGTCATAGCAGAAGGTAGTACAATAAATAAATAAGGTCATTACTTAATGGTCAGACATATATTAAATTATGAAAATCAAAAAATACTGAATGTGTTACAAAAACCATTTCAACAAGTCCATAAAAGAAAATGGACAAAATGGCAAGAAGAAATAAAGAGAAATATTATTTTAATTGGAACCCTTAATATTCCACTTCTGGAAAAAATAGACAAAAAATAAATTGGAAAATACTATATGACTGAAGGAAGACTGGTGACCATCTCAATTGCCATGTGAAGAGAGTCTACCTGAGATTGAAACCCACACAAAGAAAAGAACCAAGATAAGAGAGTGAAAGGGCCAGAGTCCTAATAACTCCAGTCCCCTGGGTTCAGTTGTGCCTGAAGTTAGATCCAGTTCCTAGAGCTAAGAAATTCTCCCCCCTTTTAAAAAAATTATGATAAAATATATGGAACATAAAAATTACCATTTTAATCCTTGTATAAGACTACAATTCAGTGGCATTAGGTACACTCACATTGTTGTGCATTCATCACCACTTTCCTTCTCCAGAACTCTTCTGTCATCTCACACTGCAACTCTGATACTGACTGGCAGGGGACATACCAGGATCACCCCCACGTGGTTTTCCCAGGGCAAGGTTGATCCAGATGTGCTGACCCCTGTGGTTTTCCCAAACATGGAAAACTCGACTGCATAATTTGTGGTAGTGGGGGACTATGTTCGTGCTCACTCTTGACTTTAAAAAATAAAAATAAAAAATAAATTAAAAAAACAAAAAACCCCAAAAAGCCCAAAAAACTGGAACCTTGTACCCATTAAACAATAATTCCCCATATTCATCCCTCTCCCTAAGAAATTCCCTTTTGTGCTTAAACTATTTTGAGTTAGATTTCTGTGCCTTGTAATCAAAAGAGCCAACTAATACAACTTTGTGAGAGAATATTTTTGAGCTTTTATATTTGCGTTTATTCTTCATTTAACTTTTAAAACACTACTATATTGGCCGGGCGCGGGGGGTCACGCCTATAATCCTAGCACATTGGGAGGCCGAGGCAGGAGGATTGCTTGAGTTCAGGAGTTTGAGACTAGCCTGAGCAAGAGTGAGACCCTATCTCTACTAAAAATAGAAAAATTAGCCGGGTATCATGATGTGCACCTGTAGTCCAGCTACTCGGGAGGCTGAGGCAGGAGGATCACTTGAGCCCAGGAGTTGGAGGTTGCTGTGAGCTAGGCTGACGCCACTGCACTCTACTCAGGGCAACGGAGTGAGACTCTGTCTCTAAATAAATAAATAGATAGATAGATAAAACACTACCATAGTTGAATATTAAAACAAAAACAACAGCAAGTAGTGAGCATGTTATGATTACAGTCCTTCACTCATTCACCGCTGCACATAAAATGCCAGCAGTGAGTGTCATTCACTGGCCCCATTAAGAGGTTTGACACTGAACACCGCCTCTGGGATGATGTCCATCACCCTTATATGCTTCTCCATTGTAACTGGTGCCACCTTTCCTGATTTGGATCAAAATCCACCAGTTCTACTTGATCCATTTCATCGGTCCCTTCTACTTCCTTCCTCTTGGGCAGAGTTTTTGCAGCAGAGTTCATCAGGAGAAAGAAAGCCATTCTCAGGAAAGTTTACCTTAAATTCGATGATTAGGTGACCCTTTTCATATGGTCTACGATAAATTGGCATGCCTTCATTTAGCACACACTTGGTATCTCCATGCTTGACAATCTGACCTGCATGAGAGGTGATGACTATGGTTCGGTTGTCAAGAGTAGCTATTGGCTTTTGGAAGCCACACAATCCTTCAACCAGCTGTATGTCCACATACACAAAAAGGTCTTCCCCTCATCAGGTAAAAACAGCATGGCCCTTCTGATCTAACACAATGATGATATCTCCTGGCTTCAGTCCTTTTTCTTGGTCTCCTTCACCATGGAATGCTATCTTCTGGCCATCCTTCATGACTATTAATGTGAACTTCTAGAATCTTCTTCTCTAGAAATCTTCCTTCCATTGCAGCTTTTACATCTATCTTTAGGACTGACCCCTTCCCCATGGCCCTGGCACTCCATGCACACAGACTGAATTCGCTGAACCATTCCAGGTCCTATCTGATGAATTTTATTTGCCCTCCAGGACCTCGGCAATTGGGACAGCATTCCACTGCTCCTTTCTTACCGCCTTGGCCTTCGCGTTTGTCACAAATCACATTCTTCTGCAGAGCCAGTTTTCTTGTTGCACGATTTTATAAATCTAAGGTTCCCGAGGGCTGATGTACAACACTTTTACCTCCCCTTTCTCTCTGCATCCTTCCTCCTCCTCCGAAAGATATATCAAAGATGTCCATGGCGGCCGGGCGCGGTGGCTCACGCCTGTAATCCTAGCACTCTGGGAGGCTGAGGCGGGCGGATCGTTCTGAGCTCAGGAGTTCAAGACCAGCCTGAGCAAGAGCGAGACCCCGTCTCTACCAAAAATACAAAGAAATTAACTGGACAGCTAAAAATATATATATAGAAAAAAATTAGCCGGGCATGGTGGCGCATGCCTGTAGTCCCAGCTACTCGGGAGGCTGAGACAGTAGGATTGCTTGAGCCCAGGAGTTTGAGGTTGCTGTGAGCTAGGCTGACACCA
>RJWJ010049098.1:0-10350 GCA_004363605.1 Indri indri | reverse complement strand
CCGGGCGCGGTGGCTCACGCCTGTAATCCTAGCACTCTGGGAGGCCGAGGCGGGTGGATACTTCTGAGCTCAGGAGTTCGAGACCAGCCTGAGCAAGAGCGAGACCCCGTCTCTACCAAAAATAGAAATTAATTGGACAGCTAAAAATATATATAGAAAAAATTATCCGGGCATGGTGGCACATGCCTGTAGTCCCAGCTACTCGGGAGCCTGAGACAGTAGGATCGCTTGAGCCCAGGAGTTTGAGGTTGCTGTGAGCTAGGCTGACGCCACGGCACTCGCCCCAGGCAAGGGAGTGAGACTCTGTCTCAAAAAAAAAAAAAAAAAAAAAAAAGAAAATTGTTTCAGATAGGATAAACAGTGGAAATTGAGATGAAGGGACCAGAAGCGAGAAGTATATGGTAACAAGAATCAAAGCAGACTCCTTGACTGAATAGTCTGACATTATGAATATTCCAGAAATGACACAATCTGGAAATGAAAACACACCTAGAATACAACCTGAAAATGACTACACATATGGTTAATCACATCATTAATCCAAACTTACCCTCTGCAATGTCTGAACATGATGTGCCAATGGCTGTGTCCCCACTGTCAGCTACACTTGAACAGCGGCTGAAGCGGCTCCGAAAGGCCTCCGAGATAACTGGGGTCTGCCATTCAGTCCCCAGAGAACTGCCCTTCTGAATCACACTGGAACCTGAAACAAGTGGCATTTCCCACCTTTACTGTGAATCAGCTGATGTAACCCCATTTTTAAAAAATGAGACCATTTTTTAAAAATCACTTAAACCTATGAGAGAACAGTAGTACCCCACCCCTTTCTCTCTCCTGTACCTATTTCACCTACTCTGAGCTAGTTAATTTTAAGTGGAAATGGCATGAAAGGTGAGAATATGCAAAGACAGAAATAAGACCTACTATGAATCCAGGGGCACTGGGACCAAAAACAATCATATTTAATAGCAGCTACCATTTATTGAAGCCACAACACTTTACAACATAATCTTGTCTACCTACTTATTGAAAAGTATTACCATCCTTATTTTACAGAGGGGAGAGCTGAGATTTGAACCCAGATCTTTCTGATTCCAACACCCACATTTCCTCTTACAGAGTTTCTCAGTGGTGCTTTTGGCATTTTGGGCATGACAATTCTTCAACGTGTAATCTGTATACTACAGAATGATGTGGCATCCCTGGTTGCCACCCACTAATGCCAGCAGTAACCCTCAATCAATTCCACCATCATTGTGAAACCAGAAAAATTCCCACATAGTTCCAAATGATCCCTAGAGCACCAGCCAGTCCAGGCCCCTGTTGAACACCACTGCTTCGCTGAACCAGGGTACCCTCAATCAGTGAATCTACATCAAGGTGAGTTTTGAAAGTCAATCTGAAGAGCTTAAGTCTTTATCTTGAGAGCAATGCAAAGAAACCACTAAAATTTCTGAGGAGGTAAGACCAAAAAAAAAGACTAATGAGATTTATTTGACTTTAAAGCTTGCTGTTTGAGGGCTGGTAAGAAGTGTTCAGTAAATACTTATTCACTAACATACTAGCAAAGATGTAAATTCAAATTATTTTTTAAAAACCACTATAATTTTTCTAAGTTGTGTCTGATGATCCATGTAAACCAAGGAGAAAAAAAGGTAATGGCAGCTACTTATCCTCCACTTAACTTCAAGTGTCAAGTTGAAATCAGAAAATATGGTTCTGCAGACTCTTTGATCTAATGGGAGGCAAATGATACGTGAACACAAATTGTCTTACTCCTTTCTTCCAACTTCAGTGCTTCTCTTGTCTTTTTAAGCTACTTTCACCTCTTTTTTGCTACCCTTACTTCTGCTTTCTCTTGAAGGCAACCTAAATTTCCTCAAAGACTCCTTCTATTCTTTGGGTCATAGTGGACTGCCTGATTTGAAAGAATTTTCCCAATCTTTATAGACTCAGTAATCTGCAATAATTGTTAACAGAAGACATAGGCAACAATCAGAGCTTCTGAGTACATGAGATTAGCCAATGTTACTATACCGAGTTGGTGTAATTCTAGCCAGAAGCAAGGAAATTTGACCTCTTGGTGAGTCTACACAGCTTTCTCTCTCTAATCAGTGTAAAATTTGCCAGGCCTCTTTGAAATAGTTAAGATTGAGGTCTTCTTTTACCATTTTCCTAGCCTCCTGGAAACTGCTCCCTGTTACTACTACTATTCTTCCATTCTTTACCACTACCACTTTTCCATCCACCTGCTCCACACTCCAAATAAATTCTACATATTTGTTAAACTAAAAATGTTTTTTGTTATATTTATAGAGGCTTATACTTATTTCAAAATTTAAGTTTGAAAGCTGATTTTTTTTGGTTATATTGCATGTCCTATCAGTAGCAACCTTATCAAATATTAAGACCATTATTAATCTGAATGAGACAATAATAAAAAGAGAAACGGCTATCAGAAAGGCAGTGAGCTTTGTTAGGAATGGCTACATTCCAAAAATTGGCATTATATAAATAATCATCATAGACACTGTACAATCCTCAAACAGTATGTGGCCCATAGCAGACATTCAATAAATATTTGCTGAATGAATCTTGAATTGATTAAATCAATGTTTATGATAGTGCCTGCTGAATGCAAGGCGGCGTGCCTAGGAGAACACACCACCAAATATCTCCCAAATGTCTACCATGAGTAAGGCACTGTGGGATTTTTAAGTTAAATAAAACATACCCTTAGTTGCATAAAATGTGCCTCTTCTTAAAGATCCCAGAATTCAAAAATTCATTTTCCTATAATACTACTTCCTATTTGAAACATATCTATTTAATATGCCCATGCAGTGTGTATATACATATGTATGTTTAATACACAGTTAGCCTTCCACATCCATGGGTTCAACACACATGAATCCAACCAATCTCGGATCAAAAATATTAGGAAAAAAATTGCATCTGTACTGAATATGGACAGACTTGTTTTTCTTGTCATTATTTCCTAAACAACATAATATAGCATAACAACTATATATATAATATTTACAACGCATTAGGTATTACAAGTAATCTAGAGAAGTTTTAAAGTATATGGGAAGATATGCATAGATTATATGCAAATACTGCCCCATTTTATATCAGGGACTTAAGCATTCTCAGATTTTGGTACCTGCAAGAAGTCTTCGAACCAATTTCCCATGGATACTGAGGGACGACTACATACTACCTAATACATCTACTTGGTATACCTACTGAGCTTTCAAAAACTTGTTAATCCATTCTAGAGATAAATTCCCAAGTCTCTAGTGACAACCCAACTGAGACTGTTGGCATTCAAAAAGAATTCTGATCTTTGTGGGCCAGCAGATGACTGACCCGCCCAGAGGATAAAGACAACACAGAACACAGTAACTTATGCTTTTTCTGATTTCAAATGGAACTATGTTCCAAAGTCATTCTGTTCCAATTCTTCATGTGTCCTCCCCTCTCAATCACGTGGTCTTGTGGAAAGCCAGGTAGGACCTGAGATAAATACCGGTTCCCTCAGAGAGACCTGTTTTTATATTCAATGTAGCCCCATGTTATTTTTCTTCTTTTAGTACCAGCATTTCAGTGAATGCTTGTTTGCTCAGTATTTTCCTTAAAGAACATGACATAACAGAACAAAGGTCAGAATTCAACCCAGAAAACTTTGACTACTCAACTACTCACCTGGTGAAGTGGTATGAGAAATCCTCTCCACAGGGTATTTCTCCTGCATGGCCATCACAGTTATCTGAGCGAACTGCAGAATGAAGAAATAACCATATGCACTGATAATCCATATGAAAAAAAAATGAAGGAATAACCAGTTAGATCTCCCCAGCATCTTTAATTCCCTGTAACTGAAATTACCAGTCAGATCTCTCCCTGTATCTTTAATTCCATTCAACTGAAACTGTCAAAACCATATAGAATATTCAAGTATTCCACGTTTTACTTCTAAGGATATTTTAAAAGGCAAAGCAACTCCCAACATTTCAACCCACTTCTTTCCCTAAACCAACCAGAGAAAATCTAGAATCAAACAGAGATTCTTAATACAGATCCCATAAGGTCTTAGAACCCCTCCAATTGTTACAAAACTCAAAAATATTACTTTTAATTAACAAACTTTGCCATGAATCTTCTTGGCCGTGGGGACATGATGAGAAGATGGGAAGGAGAAAGAACTAAAGAACCAAAGCCTGGCGTGGTGGCACATGTCTATAGTCCCAGCTACTCGGGAGGCTGAGGCAGGAGGATCACTTAAGCCCAGGAGTTTGAAACCAGCCTGGGTGATACAGTGAGGGAAGGAGGGAAGGAGGTAGGGAGGGAGGGAAGGAAGGAAGGAAGGAAGGAAGGAAGGAAGGAAGGAAAGAATCAAACCAGCAGTGATGTATTATAGCCTCAATCATGATTAACATAAAACAAATTCCTCAATTCTTCCAGTAATAAAAGTTAGTCATATGATACACAGAGATGGACAGAACTTGTGGTCGTAAGGGAAACCCCAGTCCTTAGCTGGGAATAAGACGTTTTCTCCCCATTTCCCCACCCCTTAAAAAATTTATATTTACAGTACTCTAGGGGTAGGTGCTGAGAATTCAGCAAAAGTATATCTGAAGTCTAAACAAACACATTCGAATACATTAAACTTTTAGTTAGCAATTTATTAGCTGTGTAACCTTGGGCAAATTTCTTTTTTTTTTTTTTTGAGACAGAGTCTGGCTCTGTTGCCCAGGCTAGAGTGCCGTGGCGTCAGCCTAGCTCACAGCAACCTCAACCTCCTGGGCTCAAGCGATCCTTCTGCCTCAGCCTCCCAAGTAGCTGGGACTACAGGCATGCGCCACCAAGCCCGGCTAATTTTTTCTATATATATTTTTAGTTGTCCAGATAATTTCTTTCTATTTTTTTAGTAGAAACGGGGTCTCGCTCTTGCTCAGGCTGGTCTCGAACTCCTGACCTTGAGCGATCCATCCGCCTCGGCCTCCCAGAGTGCTAGGATTACAGGCATGAGCCACCACGCCCGGCCTGGGCAAATTTCTTAATATCTCTGTGCCTCAGTTTCTTCATATAAAAAATGAGAATAAAGACATGACCTAATTGTTTTATGATTAACTTACAACAGTGCCTGATACATACTAAATGCTTAATTAATGTTTTTATTATGATTACTTGGTAGTTCATGTCAATACAAGTGGCACAGTACAGTCCCTGGAAGATAAAAAAAATATGAATTTAGAAACTTTGAACTTACAAGAGCCCTAAAAGAGTTGAGGACAATTCACAGAACACAATTATTAGAGGTGAAAAACAACTCTGGAGGGGAAAAAGGGTTACATGGTATTATTTCTCTAATGCATTTTGGTGGCCTCTACAGTATTCTCTTAGTAACAACAGTCCAAACCCTCACTAATTCACTGCTTCTAAAACAGAAAAGGTATCATCCTCCAAGATCCCAGTTCTTCACATACTGGGTGAGAGAAGCTTTGTTAAGTAATAAAAGCTTAAATTTATGGCTAGTATCATTCAGTGAGTTAATGGTGACACAGAAGGATTAGATTACCTACCTACTGGTGATTTCCTTTCCTGTCAATATCAAATCTTCTTCTTCATCCCTCTCTTTAAAGGATAACAAAATGGTAGGCCTTCTCAGACTTTTCCAAATTCAGATGAGTTGAAAATAAGGTGATGAAAGAAGAACTCCCAGCTAAATACAGAGTTACTCTATGACTCAGCAATTCCACTCTTATGTATAAATCCAAGAGAAATGAAGGCTGGGCATGGTGGCTCGCCTGTGATCCTAGCACTCTGGAAAGCCAAGGTGGGAGGATTGCTTGAGGTCAGGAGTTTGAGACCCCATCTCTACTAAAAATAGAAAAAATTAGCCAGGCATGGTGGCGCATGCCTGTAGTCCCAGCTACTCAGGAGGCTGAGGCAGGAGGATCGCTTGAGCCCAGGAGTTTTGAGGTTGCTGAGTTAGGCTGACACCACTGCACTCTAGCCCCTGCCACAGAGCAAGACTCTGTCTCAAAAAAGAAAGAAAAAAAGGAAATGAAAAAAACATATGTTTACACAAAAACTTGTACACAAATGTTCATAGCAGCTTTATCTACAATAGCCGAAAAGTGAAAACAACCCAAATGTCCATCAACTGATGACTGGATAAATAAAATGTGGTATATCCATATTCGGCAATAAAAAGAATGAAGTACTGATACATGCTACAACATGGATGAACACTGAAAACATTATGCTAAGTGAAATCAAACACAGAAGGCTTGATCCCATTTATATGAAACATCATAATAAGCAAATCCATAGAGAGAGCAGATCAGTGATTCCAAGAGGCTGGGGGAGGGAAGGTAAGAAAATAGGGAGTGACTGCTAATCAACATGGAGCTTCTTTTCAGGGTGATCAAAATGTCCTGGGATTAGACAGTGGTGATGGCTACACAACCTTGTGAATATACTAAAAACCACTGAATTATACACAAATAAAATTGAATGGAATATGATTTATATCTCAATTTTTAGAAAAGAACTCCCATAATACAGAACAAATCATTTTGATTTTTTCCTAATAAGTTCAGAATTATATGAGCTACCGGTAGAAATTTTTAGAACCACTGAAGGAGACAGAAATTTCCTGCGATAAAAGTGAGAGAAATAGGCCGGGCATGGTGGCTCATGACTGTAATCCTAGCACCCTGGGAGGCCGAGGTGGGGGGATCGTTTGAGCTCAGGAGCTTGAGACCAGCCTGAGAAAGAGCAAGACCCTGTCTCTACTAAAAAAAAATAGAAATTAGCAGGTCAACTAAAAATATCTAGAAAAAAAAAAATTAGCCGGGCATGGTGGCACATGCCTGTAGTCCCAGCTACTCAGGAGGCTGAGGCAGGAGGATCGCTTGAGCCCAGGAGTTTGAGGTTGCTGTGAGCTAGGCTGACGGACGCCACGGCACTCACTCTAGCCAGGGCAACAGAGTAAGACTCTGTCTCAAAAAAAAAAAAAAAAAAAAAAAAAAGTGAGAGAAATGAATGTACAAGAAACAACAGAAAGAACCAATCATACAGCCAAGAAAGGAAGGAGTAAATGGAGGTAGATGAGGGGGGGAGGGAAAAACACCCAACATGGTTGATTTCTATCTTCAAAACCCTTTAAATTGCAGAAATATTCATTCATTCCTCAATCTAACGTGAACTCAAATCTAACATGAACTCAGCACTTACTACCCAAAAACATTGTGCTAAACACTTTTTAGGCATCATGTCTCATGTTTAGTGCTCACATCAACCCTGAGGCAGTTATTAGTATCCTCATTTTATGGATGAGAAAATAAAAATTTAGAGTAGTGTAGGTCATACAGCTAAGAAGAGGCTTCAAAGCCAGGACTGTGCTCCAATGATACAGGAGTCTAGTCAGCATTCTATGTGACAAAACACAGAAGAGAAATCAAGGAAGGCACCACGAGTTGGAGTTTCTGCCTCAGACAGCCAGAGCTGCAAGCCTCAAGGCAGTTAGAAGCAGCTCAAGGAGTCAAGGAACAGCTCATATAATTTCTTCACTTTGCCCTTGGTCATCACCAGGCTCTATTTCCTTAGTTGCTATCCTCCAAGAATTAGATTTTGACTGTTTCATCTCTCCCTTGAAGAATTACAATCTTAGTAAGGAATATCTTGGTTGGCAGCTGTTGAGATAACCACATCAAGACAGGAGAGAGAGGATTTGAGGGGATTCATAGACAGCGGACACAGACACATTAGGAATCTCTCACCATCACACTATTTTCACAGCCTTTATCATTCATTAAACCAGACCTTGTGAAAGACAAGAAATGCCTTTACAAAGAACTAGTCCTGAGACATACAAAACCACCAGACCATTATAAAGCACACAAGACCTGAAGGGCAAGTAATAAGGCCCGGTTATCTTAATCATCCTCGTATCACCACTCCTCCCTACCTAGCACAGTATTCAACTCATCAACCAAAATTTACTGAGTGCCTACTATTAATATTTGCCTGGATCTGTCCCATGTGCTAGAAGTATATTGGTTTAAAAGACAAACATGGTTCTGATCCCCTGGTTTACTGGGGTGAAATGCTGAATACACTCTGTTGGACAAATAAACTTGAACGCACTAAACTTTCAGTTCATCCAAAGCACCAGCTCCTTGCTAGAGTAGGTTCGTCAACCTCGGCACTACTGACATTTTAGGTGGGATGATTCTTTGTTGTGGGGGCTGTCCTGTAAGCTGTAGGTTGTGTGGCTGAGTCCCTGGACTCTTCGCACTAGAGTTAGTAGCAAGCTCCGGAATTGTGACTATCAAAAAATGTCTCCTGACATCATCAAATGTCCACTGGGAGGCAAAATCGCCCCGGCTGAGCAGCACTGGTCCGGGGCCCTCCCAAGTGCTCTCGGTCCCCCAACCTTAATTCTCTATACACCTTTCAAATCTCAGCTCAAACTTAATTTCCTCAGGGAGGGCTCCCTGACCTCCCCTACTACATCAGCGACCTCTGTTTTGTGCTGTTTGTAAAATTTCTCCGCCCTACACGTACTGAGTGGTAATTACCCGCTTAACGTCTACTCTTCTCCCGGGACGGTGTGCTCCGTGAGGGCAAGGAAAGTGCTGCCCGCGTTTCCCTGGCCACTGGCACAGGGCCCGGCACACAGGTAAAGCGACTGCTGTGGAGTTAATGACGGAGGAGAAAGCGAGGCAACGAGAAAGCGGAGGAGACGGGGACACGAGAGGGCGTGTGGGGGGAGGCACCTTCTTAGGAAGCAGAGGCGCTGAGGGACCCGGAGGGTTAGGCTCAGTCGCCAAGCGCATGCGCTTCGCTCTCCTCCCGCCCCTCAACGGAGGTAGGTCGCGAGTGTCCTCCGCTTTGCCCGGGCTACCGAAGGAGGAGGGGCAAGGTCTGTCACTCCCACCGGGACCCCG
Organism: Indri indri; assembly: GCA_004363605.1. Lineage (NCBI taxonomy): Eukaryota > Metazoa > Chordata > Mammalia > Primates > Indriidae > Indri > Indri indri. Next base: position 1,387 of record RJWJ010049098.1, on the reverse strand, counting down.
AAGCGAGGAAAACTTACGGGGGCCTGAAAGAGGGCGGCGAAATCCCTCACTCGGGGGACACCGACTGCGGCCACCACGTCTGCGGTGGGCGGCGGTTCAGTTCCTCAGCCTGCCTAACGGCCGTTACACACCCGCCAGGCCGCGCGCCTTGGTGCGCGCGCCGTCCTGCCCCGCCCCTTTCTGCCTGCTGGCCAATCGGGAGTCGATCCACGCCGGTCTCCCGCCCGTTTCTGCCTGCCTGTGATCAATCGGGAGTCGGGCCGCGCCGGTGTCCCGCCTGTGCACGTTGCCCGCCGGCAGGCCGGACGGGTCTCTGCGCATGACCCCACCACCGCTTGGCGCCTTTTCCTCTGCCCCTTGCCGGGTCTTGCCTCTAGGCGGAGCCCTGCTCATCTAGGCCTGGAGCGGCCTGCAGGGCTTGTGAAGATAGGGAAGCTGGCGGCCGGGCATTCGAGAATCCCACCAAACCTGCCTCACCTTCCTCCCATTACACCACCCACCTAGCAGTCCTCCTATCTGAAGCAGGAATCAGGTTGTGACCAGGAGTTAGGGTGTGGCCTGGGTCACTGACTACTCAGGGTTAGGGGTCAGGGCTTTGTCTGGGTGGGAGTCAGTGATCAGCCCGTGACCAGGGCTTAGGTAAAGGATTAGTCTTGCCTCCCAACCTAAACTTGGCACCAGGAAAAGGAACTGTTAAGTCCATTTGCATTAATATGTACTTGAAGAATCAGACTGGAAAATTGTTTCAAAGGAGGAACAAAGTCAAGAGCCAAAGGAATGAATCTTTGATAGTGAAATTCTAGGTTCCTAGAAACCTGACATGCGCGGGAGAGGCATTATACAGTTGAGTGAGGAAAAAAAGTTGTGTGATTTCTTAGCTTTGAAGAACCAGCCATAAAGAGAGTTCATTACTGGATCAAATTCACTCTAAAGTAAGGACCCTAAGGATGTCCTCCAAAGTTCAATCTCCTGCCCTCTTTTAACCTTTTAAGGCAAGACTACAGAAGGCATATAATAGATTAACTAGATAATGAACCTGGGTATGATATGAAATTAGGACCAGAAGCCTTTGTTAGGCTGGGAGCCGTGTCTCACGCCTGTAATCCTAGCACTCTGGCAGGGCGAGGCGGGAGGATCGCTCGAGGTTAGGAGTTCGAGACCAGCCTGAGTAGGAGCGAGACCCCCGACTCTACTAAAAATAGAAAGAAATTAGCTGGACAACTAAAAATATATAGAAAAAATTAGCCGGGCATGGTGGCACATGCCTATAGTCCCAGCTACTCGGGAGGCTGAGGCAGGAGGATTGCTTGAGCCCAGGAGTTTGAGGTTGCTGTGAGTTAGGCTGATGCCACGGCACTCTAGCCTGGGCAACAGAGTGAGACTCTGT
>RJWJ010049097.1:0-10365 GCA_004363605.1 Indri indri | reverse complement strand
TGGGTCCCTTGGCTCCCCCTCCATTCAGAGTGGTTCTGTTTTTAGTCTGTCTGCGTATCTGGCTTCCTCGTTCGGCTTTTGTCGAGAACTACTGGGAGTTCTCTGTGGCATCTTCTGTCAACCATTTACTCATTCCCTCCCCCCTCTTTTTGGTGGGTCATGTGCCTAGCACCGTGCCAGGGCCTGGGGCAACCGAGACCCTCAGCTGGGCTTCTGGCTGCTGAGTTTTTGGTTCCAGTGGGGAAGTCGGACAAGCTCAGAGCCCATATGCAGTGACAACCAAGCCTGCTGGCATGCTGACACTTCGCAGCCTGCCCCGCCCAGATCCCAGAAAGGGATCCCGCTGGCCTCACCCTGACTTTGAGAGCCTTAATGAGTGAACCCACTTTCTTCTCCCTCGCCTGACAACCCAGAGCTCTGTTAGCTTCATCTGCTCTGACATTTGATTTATTCAAACGGACATGTGAGCAAACTGTCTTATACTCTTCTCTAATTGTGTGGAAGAGGGGAGGGCACCGTGATAGGGTGTGATTTAAAAGCTTTGGAGTTAGTTCTGTGCTTTGCTACTTCCTCGCTGTGTGACCTTAGGCAAGTTAATTACCCTTTCTGAGCCTCATCTTTCTCATTTAGCAAAACGGGAGATAATGATCATTCCAACCTCATGGGATTATGCTGATTAAATAAGATAATGCACGTGAAGCCCTTAGCACAGTGTTGGACACATAGTACATGTACAACCAATGGTAGCTCCTCCTCCTCCTATATTATTATTAGTTTGCATGAGCTTCCTATCTCTGATTCGAGACTAGAAGCTCTTTAAGAGATAGGAGCCGTGACTGAATCATTTTGATGTTCTCCCATATGTCTAGCAATGTGCTCGCACATCCCAGGCGTTCGATACCTGACTTCGATTGCACAGAAGGATTAGGACAGTTTCTCTACACCAGTGGTTCTCAAAGTGTGTTCCCCAGACCAGCATCACCTGGGAAGGTGCTAGAAATGCAAATGTGATGGGCTCACTCTGACCTACAGAATCAGCAGCTCTGGGGGTGGGGCTTGGTGATCTGGGTTTCAAGAAGCCTCCAGTGATTCTGACGCACTTTCAAGTTTGGGAATCACTTCTCTACAGCCAATGATTTTCAAACTTGTTTTAGCTGGGGAAATGGTTTTTTCAATTTTCTAAATGGAATTGTATGCAGAAGCCATTATATAAAAATAGGAGAAGGGGAGCTAGCAAGGAATCACGAAGTAGCGGGCGAGATCCTTGCCTGCCCTGTCCTCCTCCAGGGAGCCCCTGGAGCACTTAGGATTTCTAGAAACACAGCTCAAAAAGTACTGCCTTATGGTTCTTCATCCTCCTACTTCTCATCCCACCTGTCCAGCCAGCCAGCCAGCCACCAACACATCCGTCCACCCACCAATCTGTCCATCCAACAATCCATCCACCCATCTACCAGCTCATCTGTTCACCTACCAATCCATCCATCCATCCATCCATCCATCCATCCATCCATCCATCCAACAACCCATCCATTCTTCCACCTACCCATCCATCCATCCATACATCCACAATCCATCCATCTGTATACCAGCCCATCCATTCATCCACCAGTCCATCCATCCATCCATCCACCCATCCACCAATGCGTTCATCTATATCTGTTGGGAAACCATGTATCTCTTGTGTTTCTGCATGTCTCTTTGGCAGAGGCACCGACTGCTTTTTCTCCAGACTGTCCTTTCAAGGATGTTTGTGTAGAGAACAGCTTTGGAAGACAGAAATAACGTCTCCATTTGGAGCAAAGAGCAGGCATGTTTCCAGTCCCATATAATAAAGATACTGACTGCCTCTGGAACAAAGGGCAGGTTTGTTCATCATACAAGGTTCAGGTTCTCTATGTTTCAGATCCTCTCCTGTAATCTAATCCACGTCACCTGGTTCTCTTTGTGTAGTCCTGTGGCATCTGGGGCTTGAGGAACTGGCGCAAATGCTGATGCATTGCTGTGAGCAATAAAATCCTGTGTCTCTGATCCGGGAATCTTGTGTCTTGCTAGCATCCATGAACCTGTGACAAGCTTAACTGGTAGCTTACGAGCAGGGGAAATCTCCCAGCCCTTCACATTTCTTGACACTATTCAGCCTCCCTTCCACTCCTCCTTCCATTCCTTCAGCACTGTGTGTCGGCTATTTCATGACATGTAAAAGACATTAAAAGATACTGTCCTAGTCTCACAGAGCTTGTCCTTGGCCTACCAAGGTGGAAGACAGAGACCTGCTGGGTGCCCTAGCCGTGCCGTAAGGCAGGAAGTGGGAGCTTTCGGGAAGAGTGAGAAGTCGGGACGGGGCAGACGGCAGGAGGTCCCGAGAAGGCCATAGCTGTGAGGGGTCTAGGGAGAAGGGCCTGGGTCTCCGACCTCTTCCCTGGACATGGCGACAACATTCTCCTGTCCCTCTTGCTGTCCCAGTGCTGGTCATTCATTCTCACCTGCCTCTGTTTCTCCATCTGACTGAGCGCCCCTGGGGCAGGGACCCTGTTTTCTTCATCTCCTGGGCTCCAACACTCTACCCAACGTTTGGTACACGGTAGGTATTTAATAAAGGGTTGGTGACTCACAGGAGGACTTTTAGGTCATATTAATGATGATAATAACAAGAAATATGATGATAAACACTTAGATAAACCCTTAGCAGCACTTCGGCACTTTTTATGTTACATCCCTATGTTTGGGATCCTCTCCTGTGATCCAGTCCACGTCACCCGGTTCTCTTTGTGTTGTCTGTGGGAATGGGGCCTTGAGGAATGGCCTTAAATTCTCACCCAGTTAGTAAGTGGCAGAGCCAGGATTCGCACCTAGAAAGACTGGGCTTTCTAGGTGCTTACACACCTCGTGATGGTTAGAGGGGGAAGTTGGGGGCACAGAAAGATGGGGTAGCAACCAGCAAATGAGCCGAGCATCATTTCATCAAGATCACCATGATGGTGATTTCATCAGGATCACCATGGTTACCGTTTCTTGAGCACTTACTACGGGCCATGCTAATCCTCCTTATTCTTCACAGCCACCCTGTGTGTTGGTCATTATTGGCCTACTTTTGGGGGAAACTGAGGCACAGAGAAGTAGAATCACTTGCTCAAGGACATACGGCTAAGCAGTGGCAGCTACAGAAGCTGAGCCCAGGGCTGTTGGGCTCCAAAGCCCATCAGTCTTAAGGTGGTAAAGCCTGGTAGAGGTGAAGACCTGGAGGGTTGGGGTGACTTCAAGACAAGGGGGTTCATTGACTCGACTTTGGCGCAAGGTTGCGCTGACTCAGACCTGGAGCCAAAGAGAAGAAAATGAAATAAGGGGGTCCCCTTCCTGAACTTTGTAGCCCAGGGCACCCACATCACTCTCTTTTTATTGAGACAGGGTCTCGCTCTGTCACCCTGGGTAGAGTGCAGTGGCATCATCACAGCTCACCGCAACCTCACGCTCTTGGGCTCAAGTGACCCTCCTGCCTCAAACTCTCAAGTGGCTGGGATTATGGGCACCACTGCACCTGGTTAATTTTTCTATTTTATGTAGAGACAGGGTCTTGCTCTTGCTCAGGCTGGTCTCGAACTTCTGACCTTAGCGATCCTCCCACCTCGGCCTCCCAAATTGCTAGGATTACAGGTGTGAGCCACTGCGCCTGGCCCACATCACTCTTGTACTCCACCAGTCAACATTATGAACGAAAGAGAGGGTGGGCACTGAAGCCAGGCAAAACTTGGCCCAGATCCAGCCTCTGCCTCTTGCCAGCTGTGTGACCTTGGGTAAGTTACCTAACCTCTCCAAACCCCACAATCTACCTCCCTGTTGAAAGCTTTGAAAATCACATTCACTAACAGCTACCAGGCACCTGGTATGTAGTAGGTGCTCAACCAATGTCCATTCATTCATTTATTCACCCACTCAATAAATGTTTATGGTACCACTTTCGGACAGTGCCCCGCCCATATCGCCTTGGCATCTACCATTCCCCTACATGCCGACCCAGCTTCCAGCTGTCAGCACCTGCAACTCCTTTGCTGAAGAAATGCCAGGGAATTAATATCCCTGCCCTTGGAGGACATTTAACCAATGACCGGCAAGATTTGGGGTACTAAGTACCCCAGTTCTCCCTAGCCTGTGGGTGGGGTAACTCTGAGGTGTGAGTTCTGCGCTGGTCCCCATGCAGGATGGCCCACAGTGGGCATTGCCTGATCACGCGCCCTTCCCGTTCCTGCCTTCCCCGTCCTCCTCCCCCACTCTCCTACCTGCCTGTCCTGGGATTGCTTCCTAAAGAAATTCCTTACACTCCAACCCTCGTCTCAGGGTCTGTTTCTTGGGGACCCAGAGTAAAGCTAAACTAAGACATTAACCAAACTCCTACCATGTGCCACACACTGGACTCCGCCTTGTGCCTAGATGAACCGACAGACAGGGTCCCTGCCGTCAGGACGCCTGGGCTCAGGCCATCAGAAGAAGCAGACGGTAAAGAAAGAAGCCGGTGAAGAACTAACCGCGATGCCTGAGACCACTTCTCTTTCTCTGTCTCTCAGAGAATGCTAAGGCCGCTCTCTTTGAAGGCATCCAATTCTTTCTAGAATTGTAATGATTTTTCCCAACGCTTTTCTTGATCACCCAATAAATAAGCATTTGCAAGCCAGAATCACTTCTTACTATCCATATTTTCTTTTCCCTGCAAAAGGCATGGCCCGTTGCTTAGTACTCATTCATCTGATCAACAAGTATTGAGCACCCACTGTATATTTCAGGCCCTGGGGAGACAGAGCCAGCGCCAGGCCTCACGGAGCTGACGTTCTAGTCACGGAGGCAGACCAGACACAGGAAAAGTTGTAAATAATGTGAAAGTCCACAAGTAAACAAACTAATAATATAATGTCAAACTGAGATGAGGATTATGACAAGAACAGCAGGACAAGGAGGCAGAGAGTGGAACCGGGCTGGGGCGGGGAAGGCCTCTTGGAGGATGTGCGTATGGTTGGTGTTCGATAAAGGGTTGTTACATACAAGAAGTAAAATCTCTGACTGTCCAGCCAGTGAATCGTACCACGGATGTGGACAGCACCTTCAATATAAGAAAGAAATGCCGATGTAGACTTTTCCAATCATTTCAAGAACCTCTGATCCCTCTTTGAATTGAAGCCACAGAAATGGTATCAATGACTTCATTCAGAAATCCGTTAGGTCCCCAACACACACAGTTCTTAGGCCAATTAACACGTCCCCCCCCTCCCAACACCTCCCCAGAGGAAGGTGGCTTTGCTATTTGGTCAATACTAGTAGGAGAGCTGCCAGAATCAATGAGGGGCCATCTAAGGTCTCGGGAAATCACAGGCGCTGGCGAAAAATGGGCCGTAGCGGATTCTGCAGTTCAGTTTCAAGACGGAAAAGTGGCTAAGGCCAGCGACAGCGGATACTTACCGCCTGCTTCCTAGGCTGGAGGCTCCAGGCTAAGTGTGTTATAAGGGCCACACCCTTAAGGTTTACAATAACCCTGTTAGGCGGCTACTGTTATAACTCCATTTTCCAGGGGAGAAAACGGAGCCTCTGATAAGATAACCAACTTGCTCAATGTCACATAATGACCATGTCACCTCCATGCCTTCCCAGCCTGGGGCAAAGGAGCTCCCACCCTGCGGCAGTAACTTCTGAGCTGAGCGCTGCAGAATGACTGGAGTTGGCCCAGGGCAGGTGGGCAGGGAGGAAGGGGAGGAGCTCATTTCAAAGACCCAGAAGCAATGGTGCATTCAGGAACCCCTGGGGGGTTACATTTTGCTGAAGGTGGAATTAACCCCCTGCCTAAGGGTTTGTGTGGCTTAGGGCTTGGCTGGATGAAATTCACATTTCTGGAGCCCTGGTTTAGTCCTGGGCTGCCCTGCAGCTCCCTGGAAATGCTGTGAGGAGGGTGTGGGCGTGTCCCAGGTGATTTCCTGTTCCTTGTTCGGGCAAGGTTATCGCTGTGCCCATCTCCTGGGCCAATGGCATGGAAGCTCTCTGGGGTCAGTGATGGGTCTCTGTCACCCTGTCAGCTGGAGGGGTCTTTATAGCAACTCGTGAGATTGGCTTGGGCCCCTGGGCTATCTGGGGTCTTGAGTCAACAGCTGTGGTGGGTTAAGGGTGGCTGAAGCATCTGACAAGTTTGCTAGCACACGCTGAGCGCCTCGCCCCCCCACCAAGGCCTGCCAACTGGGTTCTGAGCTGGTGAGCTGGGTTAAACAGCTTCACCCATTGTCATATCATACAGTCCTAAAGCCTCTGACTGTGCCTCTGGACCCCAGATCGCTCTACTCTAACCCCATCTTTCCTTCTCTGGGACCACTCTCCAGTCTGAGCCACCATCTTCCTCACCTGGGATGCTCCATCAGCCACAACACACTTCCCCGAGCCCTGCAATCCCAACTCCCAGTCCCAGCCGGAGGGATCTTTCCAAGGTGCAAATCTGACCATATCACCGTCAGAGCTCGAAGCACTTTGAAGTCCCCAGTGCCCTCTGGATAAAGCCCAAGTTCTTTAGCATTCCTTGGTTCATTTATTCCTCCAACCCGCAAATGTTGATTGAGCACCAATACGTGATCCTTAGGGGGTTTGATGAGGCCTTTGCTTCTCAGCTGACTTAGCTTCATTTTCTTTTTGGTAGCGGTGAGTCTAGTGAGACACCTCTTGTCCTTGTGGGCTCAGTATTCACACCCTTTCTTCTGGCAACTGTGCCCCAGCTTTCTTTGGGGTGCTCCCCTCCCCCTTCACATGTGGTCTTGGGACTCTGGTTCCTATTCCTGAGGCCCAGTTGTTTAGCTTTTCCTCGAAATCTTGGCGCTACCCCAGATCCCTCCGATGTATTCCTCGTTTTGCTTAAGTTTTGCCAGAATCCATTTAGGGTGCTTGAAACCAAAGAAAGCCTAATGGATGGGGCCGCCTCTCATCGTTCACCCTGAAAGGGGCATGGGCTATGGGCTGTTTGTTTCTCCAGGTGCTTTCACTGGCTCTGCACCCCGCTTGGTGCCCCCGGGGGCTGACCCAGTCTGCAGACCTCCCTTCTGGTTGAGTTCAGCCAGTAGGAAACACCGGCAAGATAACGGGGCGTAAGAGGAGAGTGGGGTTGAGTTTATTCCCTCCTGGCTCCCTGCTTTGGCTGGGGAGAGCGGGGCTCTGTTCCTCTGCTAGGGCAGCCCTTTCCACGTAGCTCATTCCCGAGTTCTGCCAGCTGCTCCCCACCTTGCTCTTTGAGGCTCCCCATGGTGCTCCCCAGTGTGGCTTTGACTTGGGTGGGGGCATTGAAGGTGGAATAAATGAAGGAGGCAGACGTGGCTGGCTGTCTCTGCTTTTACAGTTTGTTTGTGGCTGGGGGAGCGGCTGCCCAGCTGGAGACTACATTTCCCAGTATCCTTTGCATCTGGGCAAGGTCATGTGACTGGTTCTCACTAATGAACGGGAGCGGGGGGCGGGGGGCAGAAGTGATGGCGTCACTTCTGGGCTGAAGTGGTTAAGAGCAGGTATGTCTTCCCTGCCTTCTGTTTCCCTCTGTGTTGGTTGGAAGGCAGAGATCTTGAGGGATGGCAGAGCCATAGGATAGGAGCTCCCTGAATCATCACCCGAACCCTTCCTTAGACTTTGACTACAGAATAAACTTTTGTCATTATTAGGCCACTGAGATGACAGGGTCTGCCTGTTGCAGCAGCTAGCACTACCTTAACTAACCTATGGGCAGATCAGGTGGGCAGATGGAACCAGCAGGACTTGGTTATGGATTGGCTGGTGTGGCTAAGTGAGAAAGGAGGCCAGGAACAACTTCTAAGTTTTAGCTTGAGCAACTGTGGAGACGGCGTTGATGCTTATGGAGCTGAAGATGATGTCAGAGAGTTATTTCCTTCCTTTTTCTTTCTTTCGTTTGCAGAAGTAAAGAGTTGACTTTAGAATATGGATGTTTGCAATGTCTGGGAGACATTTGAGCGGATGTGTCAAGTAGAAAGTTGGACACAAGGATTCAAAGAGGTCTGGGCTGGTGACGTAGTTTAGGGATTTGTTGTCTTATAGATGGTATTTGAAGTGCCTAGTAGGTACTCAATAAATGTTCTTTGAATCAGAATGTGAATCATCTGTTCCTTACTTCTACCCATCCTTTGGAAGTAGGTGGGTAAGAATCATCCAGAAGTGATTTAAAAGCCCCCCAAAACTCTGCCAGGAGGCTGAAGAACCACCCATTCCTTGTTTTGCTCTTATATGCCCATTGAAGAGGCTCTCTGAGCTCAGAGCAGCCTGAGAATCGAGCTATTCAAAGGCTGAATGAAGGTAATTCTGAAGATGCTTAAAACCGCCTTCCTTCTGCACTGGGTAAAACACCCACTCATCTTTGCTGCAATGAAAACCACTTGAATTTCTGTCTTTTATTCCTTTAAGCAGCTTCACCTGATAGGCTGGGGTTTGAAAACAGCACGAAAAAGGCCAGGCTGAGCTTCACCTGCTCCTTGTCCTCCACCTCCCCACCCCCAGGCTGCAGGTCTTTCACTCCACAGGAGTTTTGGGGGAGCTGCTGGAGAAGGAGGGGGTTCTGGGGAGGCTGGGAGGCAGCCTTGTGAGGAACAGACCCGAGGCAAAGCTGACATTGTCACCCAGTGGCCAAAATCCCAGGGTGGCAGACTCAAATGCCTGCAGGAGCCAACCAGTCCATGAATCAGAAAAATGAGTCACATGGGGACCTTGAGAACCAGAGAGCTCAGGTCATGGCTAAAGAGGGTGCACACAACATGGCCCCAGCCAACTGTTGCCCCGCGGAACACAAACTCCACATCAGTAGGCCTTCTGGATTCTCAAGCGAAGCCCCAAGTTTGACATGAAAATTTCTGAGTTTTAAATGCTGGCAATGAATTACATTTAAAAAGTGCCCTTGGGGCCAAAAAAAAGAACACGGGCACAGTGTCATGAGACCTGGGCTTGAAACCAGCTTGAAACCCCCAGGGAGGTGTGGAGTGGACATGCTTCTCCTTCCCAATCAGTTGTCCAAGGGGGAAAATCATTTTGGAATTGTCATTGAGAAAGAGCTAGAATTTGAGCATGTTTTGTCCACTGCTGAAACCCAGGGCCGAGTAGGTGAGCATGGCGGGTGCACAAACAATATCATTGAATAAAGCAATGAATGAAAGGAAATGAGTGAATAAGAAGAAACAACCACAGAGCTAAGTTTGCCTGTTGCAGGGTGTGGGAGGGTAGCCCCATGGTACTCTAAGCCCCACATTGTAGTTCTGTTACATCTAAATTGTCCTCTAGGATGCTGGTGCAATGTATCACGGTCCCCGCTGAGGAACACGAACTTAGCTTGACCAAGGTCTGTGTGTCCGACCTGGCATTCCCTTCTCCCTTCTCTCTCTCTGCTAGAATTTTCTCAAGCCTTTAAGCTTCAGCTCCAGATTTCACCACAAATAAAGCTGTCATTGACTCTGCCAGCTGATTATAGCAGCAATAACATTCCCATTTAGTGAACAGACTCTACCTGCCAGACACTATCCTAGATGTTCATAATGGGCTTTAGTAACATTTTAGAGATCTTTCCGCCATAATAGCTCCTACTTCCCTGACCATAGTGGTGAGTACATGATTAAGGCCTGGCCAATCCCAGTACCTCATACTCTTCCCTCAAAGTGATTGGTCTGAAAGGCGAACATGTGACTCAAGCAGGGCCAATCAAGTCCCTTCCCTGGAACTGATATACTGTTACTGGGTGAAGGAAGCTGTCTTTCTGTGGAGGCTGCTAAGCTGAGGCTGGGGGCAGTATTGTTCCTGCCATTTGGAAAAGGCTCATCTGCAGGAGGAGAGACTGAGGTGTACAACTCAGGAGAGGAGACAAGCAGAGAACAGGAAGCCCCTCCTACCTCCTAAGGCTGGGTGAAGTGGCCCCTCTGTGTTTCCAGAGTCCCCTGGGCTCATCTCTAGCCTGACATGGATCACACTGGCCTTGGCTCCCCGGTCGCCTATCTGTCTGTCTCTGTCCCTATGTTATGTTCATGGCTGGTTCTCCAATGGCTCACATGATCTCAATAAAGAATTTTGCATGAATACCACCTCTTCTTTCACTTCTGCCTCATGTCACTTGCCTCCATCCCTCAGGACCCTGGGAATGGTAAAGAGAGTTAATGGTTCTCCACCACGACAGGGAGGGAAGGGCTTGGGACAGGCCCTTGTCTGCAATTGCTCTAGCTCACCAAGTGTCTGAAATGCCACCATTGGCAAGTCATCATCTAAGGTAAGCATTGCCCCCTTCTGGGGGTGGAGATCCCACCATAAGTCATAGGTGAATGTGTGTGTGTTCCTCCCTGTAGCACATTGCAAAGGTCGCCCACTCTGACC
>RJWJ010049096.1:0-10355 GCA_004363605.1 Indri indri | reverse complement strand
AAAGGAGCAATGGCCATAGTAAGTACTTAACATATTGGTGAGATACTGTGCAAAATAAGCAGATAATAATTAATCACCTTTTGAATTGCTCTAATTTTATTTTTGAAGATAGTTGACAAATTTTTAGCTTTCAATTGGCTCAGGAAAAATAAGAAATGATAAATCCTTAGGTGTAAATGAATAGGAGAGATCAAACCTTGTGATTTATTTAAGTAGTAGTTACAAAATGCCAGTTACATAACTATCTCTAAAAATATTGATTTCCAAGTCTGCTTATTTTTTCTCATCTCCCAAACTATTAGTAGATTTATTTAATCAATATTTAATGTGAATAAGGACACCCATTATGTGCTTAGCATTATGCCAAATACTAAGGTAAATATAAAATAGTAATAATTTATGGTCCCTGCCCTCAAGAAACTTGCATTCCAGCTGGGAAGACAAAGATACATACTTTTTACAAGTGTGTATAAAAGGTCCATCAACAGCAGAATGGATAAAAATGAATTGTCCATTTATTTAAATGGGTATATTTTCTATACGGAATGAAAATGAACATTGTTACACAGCGTATGTATTTCTCACATTATGTTCAGTAAAGAAAGCTAGTTACATGTCTTGAATTGTTTAAGGAAAAAAAGCCAGACCAAAAGAATACTTTCTGTATGATTCCATTTATATGAAAATCAAAAAACTATCGTGTTTGGGGTTGCATATTTAGGTAGTAAAACTATAAAGAAAAGCAAGGAAGAAATTGCTATAGTTTTTAGGATACTGGTTATCTTTGTTTTAGGGGCTGGGAGAAGGAAAGGGGTGATAGTGATTAGGAAGCATGAGGGGGATTTCTGGATACCATTAATAGCAGTTTTCTGTTTCTGTACCTGGAGGAGGTTTCATAGGGCTTCACTTTGGGATAATTGAGCTTTTCGCTTTTGTGTACTCTTCTGTATGTGCATTATATTTTACAATAGAAAAGATTCTTCTAAAAGTAAACAATAAAAAGCAAGTTTTTGCATGTTAGAACAATGAGCTGAGGGAGTTAGAAAGAGGAGAAATCATCGTGGGTTGGAACAATGGGGAAGAATAGAAGGCATTAAAACAAGCCAGGCCTTTAAGAATGGGTAGGATTAACATGAATGGAGAGAAGGGAACACAGTTTGGATGAGGGAACCTAAGCGAGCAGAGTATCATGAGCTCAGTGAGTTTGGGAGAAAATTGAGTAGGCCAGTATGACTGAAGTAGGTAGAGAACAATGACACTCAAAATTGGTAAATTAGATTCAGACCATATTATAGATGATTTTGATTGCCAGGCAGAGACTTTTAGACTCTTTCCTTTAGGTAAAAGAGAATCAGCCTAATGAAAACAACAAAGCCCATTTAACTTTTGTGTCCAAATTAAGGATTTAATGACGTTTTTACTGTATGTCCTTTGTGAGTATATGTTTTCAGAAGTATATAATTGCTTGTTTTTACACGGTTTGAGGTTTGCGACATGTCAAAAAAAAATCATAAATGTTAAACTTTGTATCCCAAACTCTCAAAGTTAACTTTTGCTGAAAGAGCTCCATAAGATCCTCTGTTACAGTAGGCCATATATTCAAATTGCCTGTGAAATATTGTTATACCATTCTTTAGATTCTTCTGAGTAGTTGCCACAGACTGGTTTTAAAATATTAAGCTTCGTTGTCTTATGAAAACACTTATGAAAACAATCAAGAAATTTAAATATAATTTGAAGTCTAACCTTTCAAGCACAGTTAAAATTAGATATTATCTGAGTTCAGTAACACTGACCTCAACTGAGAAAGTAAAACTTGAGCACCAGCCTGACCAAAATAAAATAGATTTATTTCCTGCTGAAATCGGGTATCTGTTTGTCATGATTGCCTTTGGTAAGAGTTTTGATATGGATATTATTGACTCATGAACAATTAATGCTTTAATTGAATTGCTAGTGTATTTAAAACCTCTCATTTATTAGAAACTTTTATTAAATTAAGTTACTTGTAAGACTAATGAGCCTATTAATGCTTTTGATTTTTGATCATAATCTCTTAACTTCTCACCTTTTCAATTTGTAGATAGTGTTTTTTTTAACCCTCCTCTCTTTCTTGCAAAGCTTTTTCCTAGTAATGCTGTTTATTGAATACTTACTATACACTGCGAAAGAAAAGCTTTTCACCATATTTCTCATATGTCACTGTAGTAAAAATTGGCAAGAAGTGTTGTTCATTGGAATTATGGAAATGTTAGGTCATTAAATATGAAATGTCTGATTTCGAATCAAAAGTTTAGTTTATTATATCTCAAACAAGCAGTAGTACAATTAGTCAAAGTATGCACCTAAACTGTCGACACAGTTTTGCGATCTTAATGGTAGCTGGTTTATGCCAGCATCGAAGAAACCTGGAGAGCAAGTGGTGATGAAATCACAAAAGGCGTTTTCCACTGCTTGTTGACAATTTAATATTTTTCCTTGCAAGAAGTGGTCAAAGCCTGGAAGAAGTGGTAGTCAGTTGGTGCAAGGTCTGGTGAATACAGTGGATGACAGAGAGTTTCCAAGTCCAGCCTCTATAGTTTGAGAAGCATTGTTTTTTGTGACACATAGTCTTGCAAGAGGATTAGCCTGTCTATTGACTAATCTCAGCTGCTTAATCGCAAGCATCCTCATCATTTCATCCAATTGACTGCAGTAGACATCCACTGTAATTGATTGACCAGGTTTCATGAAGCTGCAGTCGGTAATACCAGTGCTGGACCACCAAGTAGACACCATTAGGTTTTTTGATGAATATTTTGTTTTGGTTTGGACTGTGTTTTGGCACTTCATCTTTATCCAGCCATTGTGATGAATGCTTGCAATTGTCAAAAAGAACCTATTTTTCATCACATGTAACAATAAGTGTAGAAATGGTTCACCTTTATGTTGTGACAGCAAAGAAACGCAAGCTTAGAGACAATTTCTTTTCTGATGCTCATTTAATTCATGTGGTACCCACCTAGCCAGCTTCTTTACCTTGCCGATTTGTTGCAAATTGTCCAATATTGTTGGAACAGTACATTAAACTTTGCTGCTAATTTATTCATAGGTTGAGATAGATTCACTTCCACTACAGCTTTCAGCTCATCATTATCCACCTTTGTCTCAGGTCACCCACATGGTTCACTTTCAAAATTAAAATCACCAGAATGGAACTTCTCAAACTGTCAATGTACTCTGCGTTCATTAGCCACATCCTTCCCAAACACATCAGTGATACTTTGAGCTGTCTGCACTGCATTGGTTCCATGATGGAACTCATATTAAAAAATAACACAAATTTTTGACTTATCCATGGTTTCACAAAAGTTGTTCTAAAAGAAAAGGTGAAAGATAATCACAAGCCGAAACATGTGTTTGAAAGACTGAGGATATACCCTCACAACAGGAAAAAATCCAAGAAGTCTCAAAGTGAAATGTCAGAGATATCAACTGTCAAACTTAGGATATTTCATACTTAATGACCTAATGATATGTTTTCCTTCAATTGGTCACTAAAAATTTATTGAATGCCCATATATGTCAAGTGCTGGATATAGAAAGAAAACAAAGACAATAGTCCCTGTTTTTGAGGTCAATTTATGGTTTAGTGGCATGGGGTGTTTGGAGAGGTTGGGAGTGGAATCAGGAAAGTCAGCAGACCATTGCAGTACAGTGTGCTATGTGCATAACTAGCACACTAGTTATGTACTAAGGGAACAAAGAGGAAAGGCACCTAACTCAGACAGGTGGTGGGAAGAAGTAGTGGGGGAGGGGGAGAAGAGATGCTGGGAATTACTTGTGGGAGATGATAACTCTTAACCTGAATTCTGAAGATTAACAAGAGTTAGTTTGTGAAGAGAGAAGAGTTTCTAGAAAAAAAGAATATCACCAAGATGTCTGTGATAATTTCAGTGATTTGCAACTGGAATTACTGCAGATATTTGAAAGCATCCCATCTCCTTTTAACGAACTCCAGTGTTTTAAAATTTCAGGACCAAACAGAGCCAGACATCCAGTTACATGCTTTATTGTTTAACTTTTCTAAAATTGTGAAATGCAGTGTATCTAGAAAAGTACATGAAACGCATATGTACAGGTTAACAAATAATTTTAAAGCAGTCACGTAACCACCAATAGAACAATATCAGCATCCTAGAAGCCGCCTCTTGTTCCCTGCCCTAATCACATGCTGTGCACCTCTCTGTGGTTTTATCATGTGTATATCCCTTAATAATATCTTTAGTTTTGCTTGTTTCTAAACTCTATTCTATTGGGTTAATACTGTTATGTATCTTTTGATCAATATCATGTTTGTGAGATTCATCCATGTTGTTGCATATAATCTAATTTTAATCCAGTTTATTGTGATGTAGTATTTCATTATATGAATGTGCCATTATTCATTCATTCTATGGGTTAATGCTGCGGTCCCCAACTCCTGGGCCCCAGACCAATGGTCTGTGGCGTGTTAGGAACCGGGCTGCACAGTAGGAGGTGAAGCTTCATTTGTTATTTATAGCTGCTCCCCATCACTTGCCGTTCCCACCTAACTCCCCCAACCCCACCCATGGAAAAATTGTCTTCATGAAACTGGCCCCTGGTGCCAAAAAGGTTGGGAACTGCTAGTTAATGGACATTCAGGAATCCATTATGAACAGTGCTGCTAAGAATATCCTTGTGCTTTTCAGTGATGTTCTTTCAAACAATGACAGTATTCATACATATAAAAAATGATAAATCAGACTAAATAAAACTTTTATTTTTAGTTAAGTATATTAATACTATGCTTTTTAAAACTACTAATGATTCTCTACCAGGTATAGTTTATCATTATAATTTATTAACAATGAGAGATTAGAAGTAAAAGCTTATTTAAAAGTGGTAAAAAAAATTTCAGTGAACTAATCGAAAAGGTCTAAAAAATCAGCCATGATAAGTCAGTATACAACTTGTCAATTATTGGCTATAAATGAAGAAATCGCTCCTCCTAGAAAATGACTCAGTTCTAAAACATTTTATTAAAATTAAAAGATTAAAAGTCTAATTTAGGTTAATACTTGGTCTTGCCTTTTAGTTTCCTCATTACACAAAATGAATAATAAATCTTGTCAGTAGTTATTACCATTGTGAATGGGGCAAGTGTATCAGAAGGACTTGTTTGTCAGGTTTTTTTCTTTAAACACAGGCTGTTAAAAATTGTTTTTTATTATATCCAGCCATATAAGCTCAAAGAATTATTTACTATCGGTATAAAAGGAAATAAACTGGAAGGCCAAAGTCCTATTTTAACAGTAGGAAAATATAGTTTAAGCTATTTCATTGAGAGTATCTCCCTAATTCTCCCAACCCCCAGATACACACTGTTCTCTTCTAAAATATCTGGTAATGATATTGAGACAAAGCCACCCACTTAAATTTGGGCTTTTGGCTGTTACCACCGAGCCTATAAACTTGCTATGAGCCATTTCATCTCTTTTGTCTCCTTCTTCATATTTTATGTTTGTATAACTTAGAGTTTTCAAAACATTTTACACTTTCTCTTGCTTAATCCTGCGACGCAGGTATCATCCTCTCTTTATGGGAGTCAAAGTTAAATGGTTATTTTGGCAATAAGTTGTAGAATTTACATTCATACTGACTCTGCATTTAAAAAAGGACATGCTTACGAAACAAATATCACATATTTTTCTGTATTTCTCGCTAAGATAAAGAGAATTGTTCAGAATCATTAACTGCTTAGTGCGACCCCAAGAACTTGATCTCCTTGGGTAGCTTCATATGGATTTTAATTTATGCCTTTTATTAAGATAAAAGATTGGCCGGGCACAGTGGCTGATGCCTGTAATCCTAGCACTCTGGGAGGCAGAGACAGGAGGATTCCTTGAGCTCAGGAGTTCAAGACCAGCTTGAGCAAGAGCGAGACCCCATGTCTACTAAAAAATAGAAAAAAAATTATCCTGGCAACTAAAAATAGAAAAAAAAATTAGCTGGGCATGGTGGCGTGTGCTTGTAGTCCCAGCTACTTGGGAGGCTGAGGCAGGAAGATTGCTTGAGCCCAGGAATTTGAGGTTGCAATGAGCTAGGCTGACACCACTGTACTCTAGCCAGGACAACAGAGCAAGACTCTGTCTCAATCAATCAATCAATAAGATAAAAGATTATTATGTTCTGCAGTAATTTTTGACACGTGAGTTATTTTTTCAAGTCTCATCCATATCTTTGTTGTTGAAATATTTAATACCCCAGCAAAGCTCAAGCTTGGAAAAATATTTTGAGATCCCATAAAAAATGTTAAGTCAGTAATGTCAGACAAGGGAAAGTACCACTGTAAGGAATTCTGAATGATTCGATTTCGTTAGTTTTATTTTTACTTCAAATTTTTTATTTTCTTACCTCAAATATTAAGGAGGAAATAGGAAAGTTCTATGCATTATTTTCTCTTCTCCTTCTTTCCTCAAGCAAGATATTCTGGTCATAATGGGCAACAAGTCCAAGTAAGAAGTTTGAATAACCCGATTTGCAAAGGAAAACTGTTTAAAGAGGCAATAAATAATATTTAATTATTGTAACCACATCTTTAGAAGGTTAATGTGGAAATAGTCATTAATTTTTTTCCTCAGTCACTCAGCCATAGATTAGAACACAGGTCACATATTCTCTTTATAGGAGGAGGAGACTATTATACTAAAAAGAGGTAAAAATGAGTAAGTGGTGTTTTTTCTTTCATCTTAAAGCTTAAAACCAAATGAATAGATAGGCCTCTTCTAGATTTTTCTGTGGGAGTATGATTACATTAGTTTGCCAGGGCTGCTATAATGAAATACCACAGACTGGGTGGCTTAAACAACAGAACTTAATTTTCTCATACTTCTGGAGGTTAGAGTTCAAGATCAAGATTGGCAGATTTAGTTTCTTCTGAGATCTCTCACCTTGCTTTGCTGTGTCCTCTTACGGTCTTTCCTCTGTGTACATGAATCCCTGTTGTCGCTATGTGTCCAAATTTCCTCTTCTTTTTTTTTTTTTTTCCTGAGACAGAGTCTCACTCTGTTGCCCAGGCTAGAGTGCCGTGGCATCAACCTAGCTCACAGCAACCTCAAACTCCTGGGCTCAAGCGATCCTACTGCCTCAGCCTCCCGAGTAGCTGGGACTACAGGCATGTACCACCATGCCCGGCTAATTTTTTCCTGTATATATATTTTTAGTTGTCCAGATAATTTCTTTCTATTTTTAGTAGAGACGGGGGTCTCGCTCTTGCTCAGGTTGGTCTCGAACTCCTGACCTTGAGGGATCCACCGGCCTCGGCCTCCCAGAGTGCTAGGATTGCAGGCGTGAGCCACTGCGCCCCGGCCCAAATTTCCTCTTCTTAAAAGAATACCAGTCAGATTGGATTAGGGCCCACTTTAACAACTTCATTTTAACTCAATCACTTCTTTAAAGGCCCTATCTCCAAACACAGTCGTATTCTGAGGTACTGGGGATTATAACTTCAATGTATGAAATTTGAGGGTATACAATTCAGCTCATAACAATGATTTAGAAAGGTTTTAGAGATAATTGCATAATAATTGACTTATGTCCACCTGGATGGAGTGCAGTTCACCCTCAGGAAGTGTCATTAAAATTGTATAATGGGTGATTTTTTTCCCTTCAAGTCAGCCAACATTTATTTTTCTCAGCAAGGCACTGAGAAAAATAAGAAAAATACAAAAGTAACTAAGATGCTTATCTTCCCTCAAGGAACATAGGGATCTGATAGGGAAGAAAGGATGTATATACAGTAAACGTACTACTAGGCACAATATGTAAGTGCTGTGAGAAAGGTACCCAAAAAGTGCCGTAGGAACATGGAAGAGGAAGAAGTTCCTTGTTGGTTACTCTACTTTCTCTGCCCTCACCTATTCACAGTTGTCCAAAAGGTTTAAGGTGAGAATGGCAAACAGAAAAAAATACTAAGTCAATGGGTTTGAGTTTACTCTAAGGTGTTAACTGGTAGGCCTCTGCTCTCTCCCTTTTTGGGTATTTGTTTATTTCTTCTTAAAAATTTGCCTAAGATATAAAAATAGCTGTATTACTTTTTATTATTTTAACAGTAAAATATGTTTGCACTTAGAAATTCAGACAGAAATTCACATGAGAACACTTACTGGAGCGATAGTAATATTCTATATCTTGAAAGGGGTGTGAGATAACACAGATATATGCATTTGTCAAAACTGAACTTAACATCTATGCATTTCACCTTGTGTAAATTATACCTTAATTTTCTTTAAAAGGTGTAAAGAAGAAAATAAAAACCTTATGGACTTTTTTTCTGTGCATGTATATATATATGTATGTAGATGCATAATTACAAAAAATTGATTATATCAAACAAGTTATTTTGTAGCATTCTTTTTTCATTTAATATAATGTGTACATCTTTCATGCCAATAAATATAAATCATTTTTAATGGTTTCATAGGATTCCGTTAAATAAATGTATATTATTATTAACGTTAAGGCTAGTCTGCAGTCTCCTTGAGGGCAGAACAATATTTGCCTAGCTTTCTAGCCCTAGCTTATCTGTCTGACCCTATTTTTCACTATTCAGTCTACTTGCCACTCCAGTCCATTTGTCTTTTTTATATATTCCTGTCTTCTTACCTCCCCCATAGGTTGTTTTCATTTAAATTCTACCTTTCCTTTCAAAGCCCATCACAAATCCAACACTGACCTTTCCATTCCCTGAAATCTCTTGCATTTATCATACCTCTTAATGTGCTTAGTTACCATCTTTTATATTCTAATTTTCTTATAAGCAATGGATAAAAGCACAGGCTTTGGAATCAGACATATCTGCATTCAAATCATAGGTCCACCACTTACAAGCTATATGACTTGGCCTCTGTTTTCACATTTTTTGTTCTTATTTAATTAATAATATTGATGTCCTAGTGCTGTTGTGAAAATTAAATTAACTAGTTTTATAAAATTTTTCACTCAGAGCCTGACACATATAACTTCTCAATAAATAGTAACCATAGCTGGGCATGGTGGCTCATGCCTGTAATCCCAGCACTTTGGGAGGCCAAGGCGGGAGGATTGCTTGAGGCCAGGAGCTAGAGACCAGCCTGGGTGACATAGAGAGACCTCTTCTCTACAAAAAATAAGAAAAAAATGAGCCGGTTATGGTGACATGTGCCTGTAGTCCTAGCTACTCAGGAGGCTGAGGTAGAAGGATCACTTGAGCCCAGGAGTTTGAGGCTGCAGTGAGCTATGAGCACTCTACTGCACTCCAGCCTGAGCGACAGAACGAGACCCCATCACTTTAAAAAATAAAAAAAATAAATAGTAACCATTATTCTTATGTTTTTGTTGGTGGTGTTTAAGCTCTGTTAGTCTTAGCTTTCAATTAAATGGTAATTTTCTTGTGAGCAAAGAAACCTTAGTTGAACGCTGGGCATAAATAGCCACTTACTTACTGTAAACTAAACATCTGTAGGGTAGCTTTAAGTTTTCAAAGCAGTAGTTTCTTATTTACTAGACTTAAAAATAATCAGCTCTTACAAACTGAGCAACCAATGGCCTAATCTTAGTAATCTTTGACCTCTTTGTTTCAGTGGCTTCACACATAATATGAAAAAAAAAAGTAAATAAGATTGTTCACTATTTTCTTACTTGGAAGATATACCATACCTCAAAATAATTTACTTGGGGATATAATCTGGGAAGTAGAAAACCCACTGGATAACTGAATTTGTTCTATGTGGCTTCTAGGAATTTTAGATAAATTGCTGAGGTGTAGAGGAAAAGAGATAATTTATTTTGCTTTTACATACCTCTCTCTCGGTACTGGCAACAACTCCAGATTTGGAAATTTATGAAAGGATTCTTGCAGTATTAGTTTTGCACTCCTTCCAACTGATTTCCATTCCCACTTGTGCTTATTTAACTTACTCACCTCTAATCTAAAATGTTACAAAAGCATCATATGGAAACTCCCTGCTTCTCTGGATTTTGCTTCTCTCACTGCACAATGAAGAATAATTTCTGTGGCATCTTCTAGCTGTAAAATTAATCTAAATTAGGATTAAATAAAAATTTATCAATAATCATTTTATTGGCCGGGCACGGTGGCTCACGCCTGTAATCCTAGCACTCTGGGAGGCCGAGGCAGGCAGATCGTTCTGAGCTCAGGAGTTCGAGACCAGCCTGAGCAAGAGCAAGACCCCATCTCTACTAAAAAAATAGAAAGAAATCATCCGGACAACTAAAAATATATAGAAAAAATTAGCCGGGCACGGTGGCGAGTGCCTGTAGTCCCAGCTACTCGGGAGGCTGAGACAGTAGGA